>JAUZSX010275088.1:0-14909 GCA_034780655.1 Idiosepius hallami
CCCCATCTGCCCGAGGCAGCTAAAGTGAAAGTAATGGTTTTGACTGGGATTTGAACTCGCGTAACACAATCTCACAGCCCGAGCTTCTATCAATGCTCCACCGTCATTATTGTCATCATCAGCATCATCTTTATTCTTATTATTATTGCCATCATCATCATCATCATTATCATTATTACTATTATCGTCATCATCATCATTATATCATTATCATCATCAGCATCATTTTTATTAGTATTGATATTAGTATTAATTTTATTATTATTGCCATCATCATCATCATCATCATCAATATTACTATTATCGTCATCATCATTATCACCATTATATTATTATCATCATCATCTTCATCATCATCAGCATCATTTTTATTAATATTGGTATTATTATTATTATCGCCACCATCATCATTATGTTATTATTATCATCATCATCAGCATCATTATTATCATCATCATTATCATCATCATCTTCACCATCATCATTATCATCATTATCGTCGTTGTCATCATCATCATCCGCATCATCATCATCAACATCATCATCATCCTCATCTTCATTATCATCACCATCATCATCCTCGTCCTCCTCCTCCTCATCATCATTATTATTGGTAGATCTTTGAGATAAAAGAATTGACCATTCTTTTGTTGCATCCATAATGGTATTTTATGATTTTCAATTCTAAATTATACAATGATTGGCCATTTTCTCTTTGTAGAAAGGCATTGCCAGACAAAGAGAGACAAGAGGATTTAGGGATTCCAAACTCTTTGATTGATTCCTGTTATTCCCGCTTTTCCCGTTTCCTTTTCTAATTACCAAAAGATTTGCAGACTTTTAGAATCACAATGAAAATCGCAGCCTGAATCTTGATTCATTTCTTCAATCAGACTACAATCTCCATCTTAGAAAGTTTCTGAGACAAAGAACTTATTGTATACTTACCTTACTTGCCATCTTTTAAGTTCTTATGTTGATGGTGATGATAATGATTCTTTATGTTCTTATGTTGATGGTGATGATGATTCTTTATGTCCTTATGTTGATGGCAATGATGATTTTTTATGTCCTTATGTTGTTGGTGAGGATGATGATCCTAAATGTCTCTATTTAGATGATGGTGATGATAATCCTTAATGTCTCTATGTTGATGGTGATGATGATTCTTTATGTCCATAATTTGATGGTGATGATCCTACACGTCTCAATTTTGATGATGGTGATGATAATCCTTAATGTCTCTGTGTTGATGGTGATGATGATTCTTTATGTCCTTATGTTGATTGTGATGATGATTCTTTATTTTCTTATGTTGATGGTGATGATAATGATTCTTTATATCCTTATATTGATTGTGATGATGATCCTACATGTCTCAATTTTGATGATGGTGATGATAATCCTTTATCTTTCTATGTCAAGGGTGATGATGATTCTTTAATGTCCTTATATTGATGGTGATGATGATTCTTTATATCCTTATGTTCATGGTGATGATGATCCTTTATATCCTTATGTGAATTGTGATGATAATGATCCTTTATGTCTTTATGCTGATGATGTTGATGATGTTCCTTAATGTTTCTATGTTGATGGTGATGATAATGATCCTTTATATCCTTATGTTGATGGTGGTGATGATGATCCTTAATATTTCTATGTTAATGGTGGTTATGATTATCCTTTGTATCCCTATATTGATGATGATGATACCTTATATCTCTATGTTCATGATGGTGATGATGATCCTTGCGGCCTGGAGGGAGCTTGTGACCTCCCACCCGCAATTGCGGGGTCCACGGGTGACCCTAAGAATGGCCCTACATGAAAATAAAAATTTCAAGGCTTTTTAATATTTTAAGAATTAATCAGATTATCAATGGGCAAAGTAAGGGGTGCAAATCTTACAATTGACCGATTGTTAGATAATTTTACTCTAATTGGGACTGTGTATTCCTCTCTCTCTTTCCTTCTTCTTCTGGGTGTAGTGTATGATCGTTCGTATTTTTAGAGAGACTTAAATAATGAAATGTTCCGTTATTAACCAATCAGAGACCCCATTACTGAAGTTACAAGACTTTAAATAAGGCGCGATTTTGAGCTAAAATTTGGGAAGAAAAAGAAAAGAATACACACATGGGATTCTACTAATTATTAACGGGAGTACCGGCCATTTTGAATTGATACCAAAAAAACTGAAATACAGATTTTTATTACCCGGAATCCTAATATTATTTGGACAAAATTAATTTTTACCAGGATTAATATTTTATGGATTTACTTCATTAATATTTTTGGATTTACCAGGATTAATACTTTTGGATTTCCTTCATTCATTCTAGCAACAATGAATTCACCCCCCCCCCTCAGAGCGGGCAAAAATTTTTGCTACGCCACTGTGTGTGTCTTTCATTCAATTTTCTTACCTCCTCCGCCATCATGCCCACTACATTTTTACAGATCCACTCAACATTAACCTTTGAGTCAAAAAAACATAAATTTTTCGACCTTCTAGTATAATAATAACCCTGATGCTTTCATAACCTTTTCAAGGCAGTGGAAAGCAGAGAGAAAGACGCTGACCAGAAGGTGGGAGGGTCTTCCTTTCTTTTTTTCATTTTTCTTCCTTTCAATCATCATTGTTCTTTCCCTGGGCCTGCCTACCCTAACCATCACTTTTTTTTCAATCAACAGAGCCATTCTTAGGACCCCCCCTCCGTAGTTCCCCCTGCAATTGTGGGAGGGGGGCTTCAACTCCCCAGGGGCCCCACAAGGCTCCTTGGTTTCACAGATCATTTGTAATGCAAACATTACCAAAATAATTAATTATTAGGATTAACTAGAAAATCATTATAACATTGAAATACATCTGTCTACCCATCTCTCTGTCTGTCTGTGTTTTTATAAAAAAAATTTAAAAGAATTAAATGATGCATTTTAAGTGTTTTATTTAGTATGTAATATTTAGGAGTTATGACTCCATTTTCAAACTTGTTCTTCTTTAAAATATTACATACTAAATAAAGTGCTCGATACTAAAGTAGAGCTATGATTTATTTATTAAAGAAGTTATCTACCTTGGTTTCACCCTCTGGATCGTCAAGAGAACATCATGGTTAAACCTAGGTAGAAAACTTCTTCAATAAATAAATATATATATATTATATTATATATATATATATATATATATATCTATAGAGTCTTTGATTGAAGTCTTCGGTATGTTGAAGGAGGTCCAATTTGCCTTTTTTAGGATAAAGGGGCCACAAGGTACATTCTATGTCAGGATCCCTATGTGACTAAGCACGGCACTGTCACCCATCTCCTAGTCATTTTAACTTTGTCCACTATTACCTCAATGGCAACCATTTTCTTAGCTTTGTTCCTCTTATGGTAAACTGTTACCAAACTAGGGGTTTTACTAATGATGTGTATAACTATTTCAATTCGGAAAAGTCAATTTATGGACTATTCCATTTCCAGCAACCCATCAGAGAACAATACTGATTTTCCTTACTAACTCATACAGTCTATCATTGTTTAAGTGTTGCATGACAACAGACCTTCGAACTACTTTGCCAATTTTTGATCAAGTAACATGAAATTTGATATATGGTGTATTCAAACCCATAGAACAAAAAAGAAGAATTTAAATATTTCCTTTTTCTAACACTCAACAAAATAACATTTGACACTAGCTTTAGAATCCTTGAAAAATGCAATGATTAAAAAAAATGCAAAGATAATAATGCAACTTAACTACAACAAGATGATCTTAAAGGAAATGCTGGAAATGTCCTCTATTGGCATTTAGGCATTATTTTTTACTGCACAACAACATTTTTTTCTTATTTATTTACAGTACAGCTTATCTAAAAGAAAATGCTGGAAATGTCCTCTATTGGCATTTAGACATTATTTTCTATTGCACAGCAACTTTTTTTCTTATTTAGTTAAAGTATCAGAACTCACCTTAAAGGAAATGCTGGAAATGTCCTCCATTGGCATTTAGACATTATTTTCTAACTTTTTTCCTTATTTATTTAGGGTATCTTAAAGGAAATGCTGGAAATGTCCTCCATTGGCATTTAGACATTATTTTCTTCTGCACTGCAACTTTTTTTCTTATTTTTTACAGTATCACAGCTAACTTAAAGAAAATGCTGGAAATGTCCTCCATTGGTATTAAGATGCTATTTTCTACTGCACAGCAACTTTTTAGACAGCCTGTATAAAAGATCCATATGTATACACAGTTTTATAGTAATCATATCTATTGATTTCCCATTGACTCCGTTGGGTCAAAACTGATGTCATTCATGATTCATGATTTATTGTTCACCTAAAAGACGTGCATATTGAACCATGTGTGACCTGACAGCTTTGACCATGTTTAAGAGTTTACCTCAGGCCATTTTCAGGTGAAGATGGCCTGAGGTAAACTAGGACAAAATGTGTGTGCGTAGAGACATCAAAACTACTAAGATGAGAACAAAAGTCCGAATGATAAAAGAGTTAATTCCTAAGTTATGAAGCCCCTTTTCAAAAATTAAGAAAATGAACTATAATTTCAATTTGGTTTTGATAAATTTTGATTTGATTTGGTTTTAGAAAAATATTTGTTAAGGAGTCAAACTTGAAAACTTGGTTGGTTGTAAGCTCTTAGCGATTGGTGGGCCAACTGCTATGATTGGTATAAGGCCAAGAGAAATAGGGTTCCAAATAAGAAACAATATTGAATGAAAATGAAATCTTTTTTTAATGCCAACTGCTTTGATTGGTATAAGGCCAACAGGAAAAGGGTTCATCTTTAATGAAATTTAAACTTTATTGAAATTTGATGCATCAAGTATTCGAATCTGTAGAACAAATTCAATTTGGTTTTGATAGAGATAAATAGCTTCTAAAGAGTCAAACTTGGAAATTTTGATTGTTGCCGGCCTGTAGCACCCTTCGGCTGGGGGGGTGCTTCTTTAGTTATTTGGATGCTAATATAACTGTAATCTATTAAAATAATTTTTGGCTTTCAAAAACTATGTCACTTTTCTTAGAAAGAAAAATATCTTAGAATTACAAAAAATGCAGACCCAAATGAGCCCAAAATAAGCATCAAAGCAACCCTTGACGCCCAGGCAAGGATGGGCAATACTTCTAGTACATAAATAGATTTTAGAAAACTGAATTCTGATTCTTGTTTTTAAAATCAAAAATGTATTTTTGTCTTATAAGCAATGTAGTTGATGCAAAACACAAATAAAGAATTCTATAAAAGTTGATTTCCCATATATAAACAAACTAAAAAAAAATATTATATGTTTATCTTAAATTAAATATTTGCTAATGAACTGGCCAATTAACCAGGAGACTGTATAAATTACAATTACTTCCTGTTCTGTTAAGAGTTCCAATTCACCAATTCAACCTAATACAAATTGTGATTTTAAGACAAATAAAAATATCAAGTTCTCTAATCATCGGATAAAATAAATTCAAAAATAATAAATAAGAATAAAAAGAAAAATTAATTAACTTTTTAAAAATCTTTATTAAGTGATTTTATTTAAATGATTTTTGTGATTTTAACACAAATAAAATTATCACATTCTCTAATCATCCAATAAAATTAATTTGAAAACAATTGATAATGATTAAAAGAAAAATTATTTAACTTTTTAAAAATCTTCAAAGAAATATATAAAATTGTTCAATTTTCAGAAAATGGTAAAAAAAACAGAAATGAAAAAAAATTTTTTAATCACTTAGTAAATATAATATTTAATTCCCCTCTCCTTTATTTTGATACAAGATCATTTGAAATTTTAAATGGAAAATACGCATTTATAAAGAATATGTTTTTTTCCAAAATCAAAAAAAAAAAGTTTTTTTTCTTTTTGAGAAAAATTTCAAGACTTGAAACTTTTGTTCTGTGAAAATGTCTCGCTGTTCCTTTAAGAAACCATCCTCCCTACGGTAACTCAAAACAACACCATATTTTTACCCAACTCAAAGATGAATGAAAAGCCCCTAAAATCGTTCTTAGACTTTTATTCACTAATTTAATCATTCCAATCCGCATTTAAAGTTTATGAATACTGATAGTTTTCACTTTTAATTTTGGATTTTGTTTAATGTTACCGTAGTCGTCAGTCCGCAGGTTGGAATCTATCCGCCATGATGTTTCAATACAAATCCTGATAGTGAAGTGTTTGTTGTTGCTTAACATAGAGAAGCTTTTAGGGGCTTTTCTAGAGAGAACCTGGGTCCTTTTTTTTTTTTTTTTTAAATTTATTATCTTTTGTACCTCTTCGTCTATTTTCGGATACCTGTGTGTGCGGGCTCTTGAGTTCTTCATCAGTAAAAGAAAGGTAAGTCCATGCGGAGTTTAGTCATGCGAGACTTGTTTTGGTTGTTGATTATGTTTTTTCTTTAAAAAAAAAAGGGAAAAAATGTCTTGTTTTGTTTTTATTTTTACCGTAAGAAAAATAAAACAACTTTTACTTTTTCTTTCGATAGATAAAGTGAAACATTCTCTTGAATGAAAGAAAAATTGAAAAAAAAAAAAAACAAAAACAAAAAACGTTAAGTTTTCTTTTCTTTTAAAGAGGAAATAATTACGAAAAAAAAAGAGACGTCAACTCTATTTGGACGACGAACGTGTTTGTAGGATTTTTATTTTATTAAAGAAAAAAAAATACCTTAAAAAATCCGTTTATTTTTTTTTCTTTCTATCTCTCTTTAATTTTTGATTAAAACCCTCGTTAAAAACTAATTAATGACCCCACAAATACTTAACTTAATCGTGGAAATAAATACCGCTTTATTTTTAATATTTTTTTGTGTTACACGACAAAAAGAAATTATATTCGAGCAACTGCTATAATTCACAACGGATTTTTATTACTCTTTTATAAGTGATTAAAAAAAGGATTAACACTTTTTTTTCATAAATACATAATCTTATTTAAAGTATTTAAAATAAGTATGTTTTATGATGTGATGTGCAATTTCCTTACTTTTCTTTTAACTCAAGCCGTTAAATCTGACTAGAAAATAATTAAACCATTACTTTTAATAATAATTGATTGAAAAAAGGATAATTATTTATTTTGTCTGGTAGAAAACACAAAACGTTGTTTTTTTTTAAATTAAAAAAACGTATTTTGTGTTATTTTAAAAAACGTAAAGAAAACTTAACCATTATGCGAATTTTTACTTAAAGAACACTTCGTTTGGGTTTGATTTTAACGAATAAAAAAAGCATGGATTAAATATAAAATTGCTGGGATCTGGTTGAATTATTTAATTAGATTTTTATTAATGTTTAAAAATCTATTTTATAATGTCGTGTGCGTTAAGAGGGACAAGAATCCAATTAATGATAATCAGAAATTTTCTTGGCTTTTTCAAAGAATTTAAGAAAGAAAAATAACTTAGTTTCATGTGAATAATTTGTATTCTTTCATCTTCTCCAGTAAAATAATGTTTATTTGTTCAAAAGAAAAAAGAAAAACTACGAGAAACTTCTGTTGAGTTGATTACTTTTAAAATTCATTAATTAATAAAAGCCATACTAAAGTGAAAACAAATTTAGCTATGGAATTAAAACTAAAATTATCTAAACTAAAACCATGAATTAAAACTAACTACATGTAGTTAATAAACTTTGTTAAATAAAGTTTTGTTTTCGAAAGATTTTGTGTGAAAGTGAGTTACGGATTTTTTTTACTTGTGTTTAGTTTAGAAATTGAATAAAAAAACATTAAACTTAAAGTTAAAATCCTTTAATAATTTTCAACAATTTTTTGGAGAGTTTATTTTTTGTCACTAAATTTTGGTAGGATTAATCTTAATTAATATTAAAATATTTGCGATATAGACTATTATAAAACTTTTATAATTTAATTTTGAAATTTATTTAAGTAAATAACCAGTTTATAATTAAAAGCTGAGTTTTAAAAATGTTTAAAGAAAAAATCTTCTGTTGAAAAATTAAATTTAAAACAAAAACTGTTTTGTTTAAATTATCTCTGGTTCGTGTTTTTCTGTTACGTGTTTAATTCATAGACTAGAAACCGTTTTATTTCTATGCAAATAAGATAAGTAAAAAAATAAATATATGAAAAAAAAATTTATTTTATGTAAGAAAAAATCTCTTCAGCCAAATTAAAATGTGTTTTTCCATACCGTGGTTCCTCCCTCTTTTGAACGAGAAAACATGGTTATGTTTTTTGTTTTTCACATTTCGACCCGGCCTTTTTTCTTCTTTAAATAAAATGTTGAAAAATACTAAATTTGCTACTTATCTTATTAACTTAAAAACCCTAAAGATCTGATATATCGGCCCTTGCGACTTAAGGCAAAAGACACACACACAATGAATGATATTTCAACCTCCACCTTTGGACACAGACTTAATATTACCAAGTATTCACTCAGTCGTTCTATTAAAGAACGAAATAAGGGTCGAAATGTCAGTGTGTCTATTTTTGCCTTTGGTTATTAAGGCCGATATATCGGCCCTTTAGGGCTGAAAAGGGGTTAAATGTTAATTTTTTTTATTCATAAAATCGAGAAAAGTAAAACCATAATCCCTCTACCCCGCCCCAACCTTTTACTTACTGGAACATTAACAACAACACTAACAGAGAACAAACATAACGGTAAAAAAAGAAAAGGAAAAGCCACGTTTTTTAATAAGCATAAAAATAGGAGGGGGACGAATATAAAAATCCGACGTAAAAATAGTTTTTTTTTTCTTTCCCTTACAAAACTCGGTTCTAATTTTGAATTCTGGAGTTTTTTTTTCTTTTGGAAGGAAAGCAAAAGTTAATGTTTAAAAATAAAGAAAAAAAGAAGAGAGTATAATACATGTTGATTGATTAATAATTTAATTCACTAATTTTGGTAATATTGTTTTTCACTATTGTTCGCTCGCTAACAACTTAGAATAATAATAAAAAAAAAAAAGAAATAAACATAAGCATTGAAAAACCAGCATAAGATGATGTTTGAAAATGGAGTGGAACTCCGAAATAGAGCATAAAACACTTAAAACGCATCATTTAACCGTTTAAAAAATTTTATTTATTAAATAAAAATAATTTTGGTGCTTCTTTCGCTTCTTAGTAGTCTTTAAAGAAAGTGCATGCACTGGATGCGACTGCGACACAAAAAAAAAAAACAACTCACTAGTCACTACTAAAGAATATTTTTCTTACAAACTTGACATTGGAGAAAAAAAAAATCTTGGTAAATTTTTCGTAAACAATGTTGGAACTCCTCCTGTTATCGTTTTGCAAAAAAAAAAAAAAAATTATGCTTTTTTTGCAATTATTTTATTCCATTCACCAAACTTGAAATTTTTAGACTAATTCCACTTCATCCTTTGGACCATGACCGGGTGATATTTCGGCCCTTGTGACCTAGCGAAAAAACGCCGCGGCTGATAATTTCGGTCCTCCATGATAATTGGTGATTTTGCTAAATGCGTAATCTTTTTCGCTAGTTATCACTTTTACGTCAGGAACCAAAGGATTAAAAATTAATTTTAATCCAACAATCTAACTTAAAATCACCCTAAATTATAATTAATCTGATCGTAAAATTTATTTTTTCTCTTCTACCCGGCTTTTTTTTTTATATCACCCGAAAGTCATAAAAATACCCAACCCATTAATTTCTGAAACTTTTTGTTTTGTTTGTTTTTTTTCTTCGAAAAAACAAAAACAAAAAACAATTCCATAACAATATGAAGTTTGGTAAATAATGAACACAAGGGAAGTAATACCGGGTTTGGTATGCCAAGAACGTTTTTAAAACGCATTTACTACTCCCTACATATAGATTGGATGCTGGCTGGGTTTGTGCTGTGACCGAGGGTGCGGTGTGTGCGCTGCTGCTGCGCTATGCGCCGGTGTCGGTGTGCTGTGCAATGTGCATCTGTTTTCTTCGGTAATCTATGAATGAATTCACTAAATTCACAATTTCTCAGTTTTCCTTACAACTAACCACTACCAGCGAGTCGTAGTAGTTTTAAGTTTTATTAATAAGAATTGTTAAAATATTTTTTTTCCTTTAAAAAGGGAGTGGGGCGGGGAAATGGAAATAATTCAGGCAGCAGAAATGTTCAAAGCTGGGAAAGTTGTACCTCTTTAATATAATGGAGCCTTCGGTTATATACAAATATGAGAGAGAGAAAGAGAGTGAGATGGGCAGAAAGAGAGATATGGGTTGATAGACGTATATTTTAAGTGTGATAATGATTTTCTAGTTAATCTTATAATTAATTAATTTGGTAATTTTTTTTGCATTAGAAAAGATCTGTGTAGCCAGGGAGCCTTGTAGGCCCCTAGGGAGCTTGTTCCCCCACCCCTTGAAATTGCGGGATCTGCAGGAGCCCTAAGCACTGCCCTGGTAGTATTTTATTTCATTTCATTCATATTTGTTGATCTCAGAATGTCGGAAAAATTATTTGTTCTCTTTGTTTTGTTCCCAACCAAGGGGAATTATTATTATTATTATTTCATTATTTATTTGGTTGTGGAAACAATGTTGCAACTCCTCCTCACAGAAAAAGCATATTTTTTACAAAACATGAAGACACACCACCGGTGGTGTCACCACTCCACTGCCTAGGAATTTTATAAAAACCCATTAAATCTTTCTCTTTTCAGAAATATTATTTTCTGTTAGTTGAAAATGTTTTTCTTTAAAATTTTATGTTTAATGTCTGTTAAATGACCACAAACATTTATGTGATATTATATTTACTTGGTCGAGCACCAACCCAAGTTATTACCTTCACAATGTTTCATCCAATGACTGAATACTGGTGTTAAGCCTTGGAAATATTTTCTTGTTAATTACTACCTTTGAAAAGGATTGAAACCTTCACCTTCAGATAATGCTCACTTAAGAATGCAGCAACTCAATCTCCTTATTGGTTGCACCATGTTTGACAGAGTAGGCTATTTGCCACTAGTTTACTATTGCCGCTGGTTTACTATATGGTTACTATTTGCCACGGGTTTACTATATGGTTACTATTGCCACTGGTTTACTATATGGTTACTATTGCCACTGGTTTACTATATTTTTACTATTGCCACTGGTTTACTATATGGTTACTATTGCCACTGGTTTACTATATGGTTACTATTGCCACTGGTTTACTATATGTTTTCATCATGGTCAACAGAGAAGGCTATCTCCGTAGTTTAAATAAAGGATTAAGTTCCTAATTCTGTGAAGTTTCCCAATTATGACAAGATTTTCCCGAGTTCAGTCACCTGAAGCAGGTTCATCAGTCAAAACATTATGAATGTAACAATGATGAGGATGAGTTCAACAGTTTGAAAAATAGATGTACAATCTATCATGCTTCATCCCAAAGTTAAAAAAAACTATTTCTCAGCAAACTTTATTTTTGTTTTGTTACTAATTGTCTCTTTGTCTGTTTAACTGTGAAATACTGCAACCAAGAGGATATCTACTGTCAAGTCAGGCTCAAGGCCAGTTTTACATGCTCATTGCATCCCCTAAACTTTTTATAATCAATGTTGCCCTTCTCTTAGATGAGCTTACAAGTCTCATCTATCTGGGTTTTGTAGTTAGTATTGTTCTTACACCTAGACTCTCCTGAGTTAGTGAGCTTCATTTGTAGGTGAAAGTGAATATGATTGTTTTGACCTGGACTTGAGCTCTTGTAATACCATTCCAGAGTCCAAACTTTAACTACTGCTCAACACCCACTGCCCACTTTATCTTAAGTATAGAAATCCCATATTAAAACATACAAAGGAAATTTATCTAAAGCAGAATTAAAAGATAATCTTGCCTCCCTTTTATTTATCTATTTATTCTTAAATAATAATATTTTCCACACTTTTTAATTCAAATCTGTGGTTTGCACTGCATTGCATTATTCTTTAGCAAAGCACGAGTGGGGGGAAACAGTTTAAATCTGAATATGTGCAAAATTGTTTGATGGAGAGAAAAATACAGTGTTGGCTGTTCTGGAAGCATGCACTTGCTTGCATGTGTGTAGCATAGTAATGATTCCAGACATCATACACAGGTGTCTGCGTTCTGGAGAGAAAAGGCATACACTACTTCCATTGGATGGCTCTTTTCTTCTCACTCTCTGGATAATTCAAAAACCCATTTATTGATTTACTTTTACAAATTTTTCCATTCATGGAACAACCATTCTCTCTATTTTTTTTTGGTCAATCAAATACTTTGGAATAATAAAAATAATAATGTGAAGAAGTAGAGGAAGAAAAAATGTTATATATATGTGTGTGTGTGTGTATGTGTGTGTGTGTTTCTATATATATATATGTGTGTGTGTTTATATATATGTGTGTGTGTGTGTTTATATATATATGTGTGTGTGTGTTTATATATATGTGTGTGTGTGTGTTTATATATATGTGTGTGTGTTTGTATATGTGCGTGTGTGTTTGTATATGTGCGTGTGTGTTTGTATATATATGTGTGTGTTTGTGTTTGTATATATGTGTGGTGTGTGTGTTTGTATGTGTGTGGTGTGTGTGTGTTTGTATGTGTGTGGTGCGTGTGTCTTTTTATGTGTGTGTGGTGTATTTATGCGTGTGTATGGTGTATTTATGCGTGTGTATGGTGTATTTATGTGTGTGTGTGTATGTGTTAGTGTATATGTGTGTATATGTATATTATATTTACTTTGTGAGCACCCACCCAAGTTTGGCACAAGGCCATTTTTATGTGCTCTTACTCGTGAGTTTTTAATCTGGTGTTACCCTTCACCTAGCTGAGCTGATCTCCTGAGCTAATGAGCCCCATCAGCACGAGGCAGCTAAACGTTAATGAAATGGTTTTGACTGGGATTTGAACTTGCGTACTACAATTCCAGAGCCCAAGCTTTTCCCGAGCTTTGTGTGTGTGTGTGTGTGTATTTAAACAAACTGAATGACTATGAGGAAGAAGGCTTGCAACCATGAAGTGCAAGCTATGCTGGACTTATGTTTGTTAGCAGTAATGACCACCAGGCGTTTACAGAGTGGGAAGTCTCTGTTAATGCCGTGTGTGCCAAGTGGATGCAGAGTGGTGAAAACCCAAGAAGATGTTGAACCATACACTCTTTGACTGGAATGGCATAGAACTTGCTAGAATTCAGAGAAGACTTGTTGTCACTCTGACTCCTGTAAAAATACCTTGGTGTTTGAGTGCCTAGAGATTGGTGTACAATATCACAATAGTAATAACTGTAATTCTGTTGATAGAAGCAAAGCACATGTTGGTGGATGGCACTTGGGTCTGATCATGTGAGGTCTGACACAAGGCCAACATAATTAAATCAAAACTAGCAAACCCAGTCTTTCAAGGATGACTCAAATTTCTTTAATTTAATGATTGAAAGGAAGTTTGAACATCAATTAGTAAAAATATTTTTCTTTTCTTTTTAATAATCAAAATATTATCTTCAAACATGAAAGATCTTTCTGTTGAAAATAAAGGGAGGCAGACTCACTTAAAATCTTGAGTATTCTGTATTATGAATAACACTTGTATTATTTCAACTGATGTGATATTGTCATCATCTTGGTGGTAGTAGTGGTGGTAGTAGTAGTAGTAGTTGTCAGAGCCATCAGTAATAGCTAAGAAGTGGGTAGAGGAAAAAGGAATAGAAAGAAGAAACTGCAATGAATGGCAAGAAGAAATGATGTGTGTGGAGAGAGAGCAGGGTGACATCCACGTTTTTTTTCTTAAAAACTCATGTATTGCTTAATCTGCCCTAGTATTTTCCATGCTGCTATCAACAACACAAACAACTACTACAAGTCCCACTTCATCTGCATCATTATGTGGTCGAGTTTAAAAACCATATGAAAAAAATCATATTTTCTATCTTACCATAGATATGGTACAATAGAAAATATCAATACAGTGACGGTGGAGCATTGGTAAAAGCTTGGTGCTCTGGAATTGTATTGCGCAAGTTCAAATCCCAGTCAAAACCATTGTATTCACCTATAGTTGCCTCGGGCAGATGGGGCTCGTTAACTCGGGAGAGCAGCTCATCTAGGTGAATGGTGACACTGAATGTAAAAAGCTCGGGTAAGAGCACGTAAAACAGGCCATGTGCCAAACTTGGGTTGGTGCTCAACCAAATATATAAAATATCACCTTTAAAACCAAAAACCCTTTACCTTTTCATTAGTTTTTGTTAGTTTTGTTCAAGGAACTAACTTATTTATGGAGTGCCGCCTTTCTTTTGGGGCTCAGAATAATTATTTATCCTGCTATCATGTCATGGTTAGCAAGTTGCTATCACACTTGACTAAAGACTAGACCATAAAGCTCAAAAGTCGAAACGCATTCATCAATTTCTTGACACGTTAATCATAATGCAACTGAATCGAGACAATAGGTCGACTATCTGAACCACTCATACCTACATCTACGGGCAGCGACGGTGGAGCATTGGTAAAAAGCTAGTGCTCTGGAATCGTATTACGCGAGTTCAAACCCAAGTCAAAACTATTGGATTCACCTTCAGCTGCTTCGGGCAGATGGGGCTCGTCAACTCGGGATAGCAGCTCGTCTAGGTGAAGGGTAACACCGAATATGAAAGCCCGGGTAAGAGCACGTAAAATGGCCTTGTGCCAAACTTGGGTTAGTGCTCACTAAGTAAACATAATACCTACATTTATGCTTAAAACTCATTATATTATATTTACTTAGTGAGAACCAACCCAAGTTTGGCACTTGGCCATTTTTACGTGCTCATACCCGGGCTTTTTATATTCACTGTTATCCTTCACCTAGATTAGCTGCTCTTCCGAGTTATCGAGCCCCATCTGCCCGAGGCCGCTGAATGTAATGGTTTTGACTGGGATTTGAACTTGTGTAATACGATCTCC
>JAUZSX010275199.1:0-14909 GCA_034780655.1 Idiosepius hallami
TATATATACACACACACACACATATATTTATATATATATTTATATCCAAAACTGTTTATATTAGCAGCATGTGTTGCATGAAACAAATAGTTTAAAATGATGTACATCAAGTTAATATTTAATGGATTTTTCAAATAATCCAATTGATGTAAATTTATATCCAAGCAGAATGTGTCTCAAAATAAATAAGAATAATAGACCACTTATTTAGATTCAAGCTACAATGAGTAAACCATATATCTATGCAAAAAAATAGTAGGCAATCGTTGTCAGCTAATATATATATATACATACATTATTACAGAAAAAAACTTGCTAGCAAATGGGTCTTCATATGGTTCCAAAGTCCCCCACCAGTTTTGCAGATCTTTTTACAGACCTGGCAGGTTGGATTCTGCCCTAGAGTGCAAGACTTATTTTGGGGTTTTCAGAGTTAAATAAGAATTTCTATGCCTATGGAGGCCTACAATTGATATATACACACTCTAGCACAAACCTTACACAAATGATTGGAATTGAAGTCTGTCAAAACCATCTGTTTGCATCCAGTTCATTTTAGAAATGCTAAAGTGTTCTTTCTAACTTTCTTTTTTTCTCTCTTTCTTTCTCATAAACACACACACACACACATATATATATATAATAGAAAAATTATTGGAAAAACAAAAATAAAAATATAGTTAATGCCAATGTGTTTCAGAATTATCCTTCATCAAGGCATATTTTTTATCATTATTTTTTTATGTTGAATCCACACACACACACATTATATATATATATATTTATATATATATGTATGTATAAAAGGAGAAATAGAAAATAAACTCCAGAAATATGCAACTTGAACTCAATTCCAAAATTAAGAATTAAAAGAAAAAAAAAATCAAACTCACCAGGTATTTTTATCATAAAATCTCACGCATGTCTTATAAAATGATGATATTACACAAAGAAAAATAATGAAACTTTTCAACTTCAATTATAGAAAAAGTAATATCTTTTTTTTTTCAGATCTTCATTTTATATTTATTTAAATTGATCACAAAAAGAAATCCTTTACTTGGTGTCTTCTCAAAAATTTAATCTAAACCCATTACTTCATCCACGGGGATAAGATCTTTTCATTCTGTTAACCCCAATTGGTTAATAGAGTTAATCAAGGTTAAGAATTCTTACTTAATTCTGCTGCTATCCAGATTGAACTTGGTAACAGCGGATGGTTTTTACTGTAAAAATTATATAAACTAATGTATGTAACCATTGAGATAAATGTTTACTTCGACAAAAATACAAATGATGAGTTTTATCTAAAAAAGAAGAATCAGTGAATCAAGTTTGATTGTCTACAATAACATAGTGCAATCATCTGAAATGGACTGTCTACAGTGTTGAAAGAGTTTATAAAGCTTTGAAAACAAACACAGGTTCTGGATTTGGGATTATATATATTGAGAATATATGTACAATGTACATCCTGTGAACTATGTTATCATCTGAGTAATTCAAAAATATTACTTTTATTGGTTTATTACATTTGGTTCCAGGAACAGAATTTCTTTCAAATAGCAAATACATAGACATTGTGGATAACAATTAATGCAATGCAGCAGGCACATATCCCCTGGCAACAGACCAGGAACCAAAGATAACAAATCAGCTCTGAGTTATTGATTAGATGTCCAATTCAAATACAATTGTAAGGATTCAGCATAGAAAACGTTTATGATTATCTCTATATATGATTGTCACAAAATCTCTTATATATTCATATAGCTCTATACATATTAAACCAATTGCTACCAAAGAAGGATTAAAAAATATATCACCTAATCAAACAAACTAACAAAAAAATTAAAATAATCATTACAATTTATATTATTTCTTGATGCTATATAAATAAAAACTAATGTGTTATAAAGTGAATTAAATTATCCTTAAGTTGTTGAAAAGACATTTTATTATTTTCTATATTTTCAGTTAAAAGAAAAACAGACATTTAAACTTTGTCTGTTAGATGATTATATGAACAAGACCAAATAATATGACAGCTTATTTTCCTACTAAAAAGCCTGCTTTCTTACTACAGAGTAGTGATTTTGGATTTACATGTGGAGATAGACAAAAGCACATAGTCTTTATAAAGAAACTAAAAATATTTGTAAATGATAAGCTTAAACAATGAAAGTATTAACCAAAATGATGTGAAATGAACCATAATGATGAGAACAATAGTCAAAAATTTAATACGCAATCAAACCTCACCTGAAAGTCTATCTTCAATGTAAAACATGATTACTAAGAAATGAACAACCTGTTTTTATGTTTAAGCTTTTTGATTCCACCTTAGGGAACATAAGGCCGCAACAACAACATCTGCCATCATTGCGGTTTCTGTAAATTTCTTTTTACAGAATTGGGTTATTAACCCAATTCTAACCTCCCACCTGGACGATCAGTACAGTACTTGATATTCTTAAGTGGTCACTCATCTTAGTACTGAACAGGCTCTACATTGCTTAACTCCAGTGATCTAACAGGAACCAGTGTCTCTAATATGACTTGACCATACATTAAACAACCTACATTATAAAATTTGACTAAGACATAGGAAGTTGTATTGTTTATCCAGGCTAAACATTAATAGAAACAACATTGATTTGTAAGATGCTTATTAGGATAAAAGAAGCATTTAGAATATGATATAAATAACTTAGAGAATTGTAATATGAATAGTTATGAAGTTTTGCTTATAGACCAACATCCAATTTCCATAATAACAGGATTCAAAAGCTTTGCCATTAATACACTGATGTAGATATTCATTTGGTCATGCATAAAGCCCAGCTTGTTTGCTCAGTGACAGGTTTGACCTCACAGTTCAGGACTACTGCAAGTAAAGATTGAATAGTGGAACCTTGTAATTATGTGAGAACTACCTCAAAAAACAATGATGTAGCATGTCTCTTACTGTCAGTTGTAAATACACATGGAGAGCTGATAGACAAGTTAAAAGGTTCCACGGACCCAACTAATGCTAGGTGTGATGCTTTTTTAGATTCGATCTAGAAAGTGACTCTAAAAGTACAGATAGAGTTTGAACTCAGCAAACCAATGTATAAATGTGTGTGTTTGTGTGTCAGCATACCGACATCTGCAGGTTTAGCCGGCTCAACCACTGAACACACACGATTCAGTGTTGAGTTTCATTGAGTTGAACTTTCACAAGTGGTCCTCACAAGTGTATAGATACATGTCTAACTAAAGACTAAAGATGCATCAACCCAGTGGTTTAACTGTGCCCCCAAAACACTAACCTGGGTATTTTCCACCCTAGCGCAAAATACAGTACCCATGTAACTACTGACCAGGCTCAACATTGCTTAACTTCAGTGATCTGATTGGAACCATAGAGTATAAATCAAGTGTGGATATACAATGTTTATTCTTAAACATTATATTACTAGACAGTTGCATCCTTGGCATGTCTTTAGACTGCATATCTATTGTAATTATAAGCTTAAACTGCTCTAGTTTATTTTGTTTCGTCTTTTTTTTTATATAGAATGAGCCAATGTATCTTGGTTTTAATTTATTTCTTTGTAAAACCTATTTTATTTCTAAAGAATATGTCAATTAAAGTAAACTTTTATTCCTGGCTCTTTCTCAATCAAATAATCAATTTAATCTCAATAAATTTTGTTTCAATTTTGTTGGTATCAAGTTACCTGTTGATTTGCTATAAAACCACAAAAAGGAGGATTACAAAAAGAATGTTGGATATAAAGTTTCAAAACAGCACATTTCTATAAAATGCTGATTAAAACATGAGATAAAATGAAAATAAATAATTGACAAGAATTCATATTTTATCGCAAAAAAAAATCTCATTCTAAAGTAAACTCTATTTTGTGTTGATAGCATCTCAAAAACAAGCCATCAATGAAAAAAAAATAAATAACCAACTTTTCTCTGTATTTTTCTTAAACATTTAAATAAGTTCAGAGATAAACAAAAAAATCCTAAAGTTCTATAAAGAAATATTATATCAAAACAACATTGGAAAAGAAAAGAACAAAGAATACTCTTCTTTCACCAGCCAAAATCTAATTGAGCAGAATTCACACTCTGAACCGAATCTTTTCATCAAATAATCAGGTGTTTTGATAAATTCACTTAAGTTATCTTCCAGAATAATATTTATTTCACATTAACTTTCTTTTTTCCACATCAGAAATTTTGTTATATTTTCATTGATAGTCTAACAGTAAATCACAAAGCTTTTTTTTTTTTATTTAATACGAGAAATATTGTCCAGTCTTGATTGAGTATTGCTTTGATGCTCCTCTTGTGCTCATTTTGATCTGGGTCTTTTTTGTTTTTGTTTTTAATTCAAAGGGTTTTTTTTCTATCTAAAAAAACTGCCAATTATCCTTACAGCTAGATGACTTACTTGCATAAGTTAACAAGCCTCAGCTGCTTGAAGAAGTGGTTGTAATGGAGTTAATTGATTAAGTAATGTATAAATAATTTGTATTAAAAAGTCATTTCCACAATACAATGCTTAAAACAAATCCATAAAATCAAAATACAATAATAGAGACAGAAAAAAGTAGGCAAATAATCTATAATTGTTCAGAGCAAATGGTGTTTAATATCAAGTTTAGGATACTGATAAGTGTTTTGTTTTGAAAGCAAATGAGTGGAACATTTTGTAATTTATTTTATTTCATGGATATTTTGTGCAGAAATCACTGACAAAAATCAAGTGACAATGAATTATTAATACTTATGAAGAAGGAAATTACTGAAAAAGTAATTAAAATTTACCAAAAAGGTAGCTTTTAAAATTTCACTAAACCCTATTGACACAAATGCTTCTATGACGGTCTTTGGGAATCCAACACGTAAAAGTTCAAATAATCAACTATGTTAGTCCTGGGATCATCAAGAGAGAATGTGCACCGTTTCGGGGCCTTCCTCTCTTATCCTAACGGCACAAATGCTTCTATGAGTCTTTTTGGGAATTCAACGCAAAAAAGTTCAAATAATCACGTATATAAGTCTTCGGGTCATCAAGAGAAAATGTGCACTGTGAATTATTCTAAAATTTCATAGAGCTCTTAGACAAATCATTACTTAATTTCTCTTAAAAGGTTTATGTTTGTGAGATTAATTTTTTTTTTTTAAATTAATAAAAAAAACTATTTGATGTTTCTCATTCTATCAAGATTCATATTCAATTTGTAAAGAATTTTGAATTCATCAAACATTTTTGTTGATCATCTAATTAAACTCTTTGGACAAACTTTGAATTGAATCTAATCACAGATTCATCAAAGCGATTTCAAGCATCTCGATAAAAATACATCAAAGATATTGTTAATGGCCAGCGACAGTGGAGTATTGGTAAAAGCTTGGGTTCTGGAGGCTTATTAACTCGGGACAGCAACTCATCTAGTTGAAGGACCATTTAGATATATATTCTCATCTAGGTGAAGGCCAACACTGAATTCAAAAGCCCAGGTATATAGAGCACGTAAAAATGGCCTTGAGCCTAACTTTGGTGCTCAACCAAGTAAATATGATATCAAAGATATTGTTAAAGTAATAAAAAATGACAATCCAATAAGAATTTTTTTTTCTGAAAAGATATTGTTTAGATAGAAGTAATTAATGAACTGACACTTAGTTCATGCTTTGGTTAAGTCAACCATTTTTAATCAGTTTTTGGTTCAAATATTTTTGCTTTCTATAATCAAATTGTTTTAATAAGTTGTCTGAAAAGAGCAAAGGTTTTCTTAAAAGATTGAGATAAAACTTGACATTTCAATCAGATGTTTATATGATATTCTCCTTTCAACAGATACAACAAGTCAGCAAATAATTGGGTATTTATCGGATGTGGCAGATGATGTCTACAATGACACAATGGCACTGAAGGCGGGCAAAAGATGCAACAGAGGATAGCCTCCAGTCGTCGTGGTTCTCTCCATGCCATCGGAACCAGGTTCTCTTCTGCCAAGGTGCCGTGTGGTGACTGCAGGTGCATCAGTCTCCTCACGTTAAAAGACATCACGCGCAGGCGTCTTCCCGAAAGGACCCACAGGGACCAAAACGGAGGACAGTCATAGTCAAACTCGAGTGACTGCCGATGATGATGATGATGATTTATCAATGAATAAAAAATCCAAGTTACTTGTTTTGCTCAAATGTGAGCTCATCATCATCATCATAAGCAGTCCTTTTTGCTGAAGATGAGTATTCTGGGAGGTGGTGCCCTCTCCTCTGGTGCTGCTGCAGTCAGTGTGCATTTTGAAACCCCTTGTTTCAGAGCGCACACAAGTGCACGCCAGGCGTGTGACATTGCAGGTGTTTCTGATAGGACACATCCTCCAAATTTTGGGGGGGATAATTTTTTTCTCTTCTGGAGGCTCTCACGCCAGCTACCTCTGTCAAGAGCCAGCTGCTCCCAACAAATGGGAGCTAACATCATTGGGAAAGGTATGTACCATTTCCTCCCCTCTAGCTATATGCAAAATACTGGAATTTGTATTCTTTAAGCAATCCATTAAAAAAAAAGTTTATAAAAATATCTATTCATAATAAATAATGGTCATCCCTTGTGTTCAAGGATGACTTACTGTTATCTTTTCCTCTGTCTTTGTTTATTTAATGAAAGAGGGAAAAGTGACAGCATGCCTTTTGCTATGGATGTTGTTTAAGGTAGTAAAGGCAGCACGACTGCCATGAACACTCGCTTTCACCGCAGCCCAATGACGTATGAGACAGGAAGTTTTGATGATGAAGGTTGCATCAGGTTGCCGGGTTCTTGATTCAAGACCCGCCTTACGGCCTACCTGACAGGCCTTTCTTTCCTTGGGCTTTCGTAATGTGTTGCTCTTCACCTAGATGAGCTACTCTCCCAGCTCTATCTGCCAGAGGCCTCTAAAATTGGATGCAATGGTTTTAACTGGAATTTGAAGTAACGTAATACATTTCCATAATCCAAGCTTTTAGCAATGCTTCATTACACCAACCAATTTTCAGCAAAAAATTACCAAAAAGTTAATCTGACATTAAATAAAATACACAAAAAAAAAAAAACTTTTAAGTAAGTAAATACATCAAGTTTCTAAGAATCCAATATTTACCATGAATTCATAAATAATTGAATATTTTAAATGACAAAAAGCAGATAAAAAATGTGTATTTAGTGTAGTATTATATT
This sequence comes from Idiosepius hallami, assembly GCA_034780655.1. Classification (NCBI taxonomy): domain Eukaryota; kingdom Metazoa; phylum Mollusca; class Cephalopoda; family Idiosepiidae; genus Idiosepius; species Idiosepius hallami. The sequence goes on from JAUZSX010275199.1 coordinate 7,229, forward strand.
GGACACAGGACTTGTGTGCTATTATAATAAAAAGATTTAGCATTCCTAACTATACATTCATTAGGTAAAGGCATACAAAATGAATATTATTGTTATCTTGAGCAAATAAAAATATAATTTTGCTTATTCCTTATATTTAAAAGAAAACACTGATTATAAGCTATGTTAATTCTGTTATAATCATTTTTGTATAAATTCTCATGGCATAAGTTTCAATCCACAATTTCATCATTCTACAAAGATGTAGTAATAGGTATCAAGCTAGAAACCAATAGATAAGAGAGTTATCATAGGTATGTTACACACTAGTACTTAGCACTAAGGAAATCAGAGTTAAGTGCTAGCCTTGAGCCATTACACACATAAAGAAGCTTTTTACTGTATTTTGAAAGTTAAAGGACCTACATTTAGATGAACTATAAAAAGATTTTATTAAGTTGAGTGCTTGCTTTAGTATGCGTTCCAAGTTTCTCTCTGGACTACTAACCTAGGAATAAAATCATTATTCAAAGAGAAAAATCTCTCAATGGGTTTTACTTATCATTATGATTAATGAGTATAGAAAAGCCTGGAACAAATGCACAACATGATGCCAGGCCTGACTGCTGCAGCTCATAAAAGTAGAAATGATTCAATAATGATTTGTAATTACAAACACAAAGACGCAAATACACATATGCGCAAAATGGGGGATGGCAAGAAATGTTAATTGCTTCGAGGTAAAAACACGATTAAGAGGACGGACAGACAAAAGAGAAATGGCTAAAGGCAATGCAATAGAATCCAAATGAAAACAAACATTATTTATAAATAAGTATGGAAGGTTAAAGTGGGAAATCGAAATCGATTCAATCTGTGTTGCCAAAAAGTTTAATCACTTATTAAACTGAACATAACAACAGCGAAGCATTAAGGAAGGAGACATCTTTTGTTAATGGAGAAAATACATTTCATCATCATCAGTCGAACGTAGTTGTCATTATGGATTTCATTAACCCGCATCAAAATTATAATAGTTTCACATGGCTAGTAATGGCGTGGTTGGCAATCCTGTATCATAGTATTTTTATCATAACACCATCACTAAGTAGATTGCCTACCAAGGCTTAGAGAGGCTTCATTCACCCTCATCAAAAAAAGTCTAGTAATGACATCGTTGGCAATCCTATATCATAGTACACTTATCATGGCACCACTACATGTATACATATATGGATTGCCGACCAAGGCTTAGAGAGACTCCATTCACCCTTATCGAAGAGAGACTATCTGGCGCCAGATTCTAACCTGGTATTTTTTTAATGTCTCACAGCAACATTTAATGAAGGAGTGAAAAGTATATTATTTAATTTTTCCAATGGTGATGTTTTTATTCTTTGGGAAATAGTGAGTTTTTGTTTTCTTATAATGCAATATATTTTATTGATACTTATTTATCCACAAAGATTTAGGAAAATAGAAAATTCCCCAAAGTAAAACCTTTATTTCTTTTCATCAACATTATTATTCTCATTATTAATATTATCATGATCCTCATTATTATTATTAATCACCTTCTATCACCATACAATCTTTTTTGGTAATTCACTAGTTCGTCTTTTGGTAAAATATCTTTAAAGGTTCTTGAAATATTTTTGATAAAATCTTCTGTAAAAGAAACATTAACCTGTTCTGGGATAGTTAACACCCCTATTTCCATAATAAAATGGACTCGCCCATCTCTATGTAAGCCAACCATTTCTGCCTCTAGGCAAAGAGCACATACACAGCCCTACCACTCACATCGACACTCTTACCCTTTGATATTGGGAACCCTTTAACCAAAAGAAGAAATTTCTTTTAGTCTTCCAGAATAATTTCTAATTTTGTGATCAGACTGAAATTTTGTGAATTAGAGAACTCTGAGAGTTGGCATATAAAGTGGACTGTTATTAGTTTTTAGCCAATCTTGATTATAGCAATCTTATTTTATATAATTATGTCTATTCTTTTTTTTGTTTTCAAATAATACTGTTAGCATCAAGCTATTCTCATTTACGAGTAATAGTTGAGTTCTATTTTGACACGAAAGTCTACAGATATAAGGAGATTGGGGAATTTCAATTAGGGTAAATGATAGGATGGCATCAGTGTGGCAAGTGAAATAGAGAAATTGCAAGGTTTTATCAAATTAATCATCAAACAAGAAATTTAGGAAGATCCTAGTTGAATAGAACAATAATCAGGAAGACCAAGCTTTGCATGAAAAGAAAAAGGAAACTGAAAAAGAAAATCAATAATAAATGTCAAAGCATCAAAATTGATGAAATTTGACAGTTTGGTAATTTGATCAGATGAAAATAAATTCTTGCAATATTCAGATAAGGAATGTGGAAGACAAGAGTCATGGTATGGAAAGATAGAATGGTTGGAGCCAATTATTTTTGGTGACTGCTTCAGTTGTCCAAAATACTTTCAAATATTAAAGAAAGAATTAGCACTAAGTCAGACAGAGAAGAAAAAATGACTACTTTTTTTCAAAAAGATGATGTGCTATATCATATGAGCTAAGGATCGAAGGTTAAGAAGAATTTGGTAGAAACTAAATCACCACCCAAGGTAGCCTAGACCTAAATCCTATAAAGCATCTTTATAAGCATCTTGATCAAAAGTTTCAAGTATGTTAGACCAAAATAATGTCAGTAGAAACCAATAAAAACAATGATGTAGAAATAACAAAATATGAATTAGAAAAATTTCAAAATTTTTTATCATATTAATGAAAAACACTAAAACTAGAAAGCAGTTCTGGGATAGTTAACACCTCTATATCCATGGATAATGTAGATTCGTTTCTATCATGAAACAGAAAACATGCTCAAGGTTTAGCTGCTGGCAGTGAACATCAGGACTATATCATCTTATAATTGTGATCCCTTAAACAGAATCACAACATAAACCAAGAAGTAACTTTCAACTAGTTCCATATATTCTTTATTTCGAATGAGCTGGTATTATGTAACTAAACGTTGACATTGGGTCCAATTTGCCTCTTCTGATAGACACTGCAACTACAACACTTTGCATGAAGTAGACAATAATCTTATCAAAATTTAAATAATGGAAAATATCCATATTGAGAATATGGAGCCAAGGGTTAAGGGCAAGACATTATCCTGAATATTTGGCAAATTTCTATCAAATTTTGCATGACAAAAGACATTGATCAAAACAATAATTTTTTAGCTTTTTTGAATCAAGCTGATTATCAAATCTTGAATATGATTTCTGATGTTTTAATAAAACTTGAACTTTCAGTCAGATTTATTTAATTTTGGACCATTATTTTTAGATATTCTAGCACACTTTTCTTTTACAATGCTCTCAAGCCTTCTTTATACGGTCAAGTGGCATTGGAGACACGGGTTTCCGTCACTTCACTGAAGTTAAGCAACGTCGAGCCTGGTCAGTAATTAGATGGGTGACCATTTAAGCATACCAGGTACTGTATCAATACAGTTAAGTTGCGTTGGAGACACCGGTTCCCGTCAGTTCACTGAAGTTAAGCATCGTCGAGCCTGGTCAGTAATTAGATGGGTGACCATTTAAGAATACCAGGTACTGTATCAATACGGTCAAGTGGCGTTGGAGACACCAGTTCCCGTCAGTTCACCGAAGTTAAGCAACGTCGAGCCTGGTCAGTAATTAGATGGGTGACCATTTAAGAATACCAGGTACTGTATCTTGCGCCTGGGCGGGAAATACCTAGGTTAGTGTCTGGGAATTCAGTTAAACCACTGGGTTGATGTACCCTGAGTCTTTGGTTAGACAGGCATCTATACATGCGGCTGGGGACCGCTTGTGAAGTTCGAATTCCCATGAGACTCAACACTGAATCGTGTGTGCTCAGTGGTTGAGCCGGCTAAACCTGCATGGGTTAGTATGCCTCCTTAGTCCTTGGTTAGACAGGCATCTATACATGCGGCTGGGGATCGCTTGTTAAGTTCAAATTCCCATGAGACTCAACATTGAATCGTGTGTGCTCAGTGGTTGAGCCGGCCGAACCTGCATGGGTTAGTGTGTCGACACACACACACACACATACTCGCACCTTTAAAAAACGATAAAAAGAAACAAAGAAAGAAAGAGTTTTATTAGATTTGAATTCTTTTGGTGTGTACATACAGCAACTGTCGTTAATGGTTTGACACTAGAAAGAATGAGCAAGAGAATTAAGTGTAAAATGATTGAATATTTCAGAATTTTACTGCCTTTTCGATGTTTGTTTCTGATTGCGAATGGATTTAGAAACAAACTTTTGATCCTAACAAATATAAAAAAAATGATCAAATGACAAAACAGATGTTTATCAAAGTCTAAACACATAAACGATTTGTTTTCTCTCTTCTTTTTTCTTTTATTTATTTACTTATTTGATCTATTATTATCATCATGTTTTTTTTTTCACTTATTTTTTGTGTTATGTCCTAAGTAAATAGGATATATAAGAAACAAAGAATACGCGGAGTGGTATGCGTAGAAAGAAAGGTTTATTAATACTAGAAATATTATAATGCAAATATGCGGCTACTTTGCCTGGCAAGATTATTAATGGTAAGTGAAATAAAAAAGTAACTTATCGTGAAGAGTTTAACTGAAGTACGGATGATATGAAGAAAAGTTCGAGTGTTAAGGCAAGACCATGTAGGATCTTTCTGTCTTTACTGTTTTGTCTTCTTCCCGTTTCAAATATGGCGGGTCCTATACATACACATTTACGTATCTGGTCGAAACGTAGTTATTTTCCGTAGTTTCGTATACGGTGTTAACCGAGTCATTGTCCCTTTACAACAATTGTATTTTATAAAAATGCCGAAAATGATGGATTGGGGAAACTTAGCTGCTGAGGAGGTCAAAGTTGAAAAATTGAACTTTTGTGGTTCCTGTCAAACTATTTTACTGTAGAAGAAAGGTTTACCACGCCTCTACTTTTACGATAGACTTTCACCTCAAGATTTTAAACCTACGCACAGTACAGATCAGTTCAAGTTCGGCCGTCGTCGCGACAACACAGAATTTACGCAAGCAACACAGCTTCGTCTATCCCCCCCTCCGACAGACACTTACGACACCATGTGCTTCCTGAGAACTCAACAAATTACGAACCCTGCAAAACGACAAAACTTACTACGAAATTATATAGCAACTAAATAACACTCAGAAATAGCCCTCCTTCCAACGCGTCGTTGCTATACTGCTAGTTGTGGGTTTAAAAACTTGAAATTTGATAAATGAGGTCTTCAGATCTGGGGAAACATTTTCTAATTAGTTTTGTGTCTAAAAATGGCTACTAAGGGGTCAAAATTGAAAAATATATTGTTGCAGACCCGTAATGTCTACAGAGTAGGGGTTACGTTGGTTATTCTCGAAATGGTTAATATAACCGCAGTTTATCAAAGTAATTTTCAGTTTTCAAAAAAAATAATGGCAGTTTTTTTTTTTAAAGAAAAAAATCTTTGAATCACAAAAAAACACAGATTAAAATAAGCACAAAAGGAGCATCAAAGCAACCAAGGGGAACTCGGGGGGGGGCAATATTAATAGAGTAAGAATAAAGCTAAGAATAAAGTTTGGGTATATCTCTATATCTGCACCCGCTAAAGTTAATTTACCGGTGATAAGGCAAAAACGCGTTCTCTTGTAAAAATGGAATGTTCCACACAAGTTGCAACAAGCAATAGAACAATCAAGTTTTACAAGGGGATAAGATTTGGTATTAATGCAGAAGAGGAACGAATTTTGGGGTTGTATAAAAAAATGGAATGGAAATTCTTAATGTAGTACCACAAACGGAAAGTAACTGTTAATCAACTTATAATGTTTTAATGAAAATACAAAAGAATATCTAAACAAAACAATTTTTGGTATTAATGCAGGTGAATTTTCGGGTTGTTTAAAAAATGGAATGAAAATTCATGTAGTGCCACAAAAAGGAAATAACTGTTAATCAACTTAATGTTTTAATGAAAATACAAAAGAATATCTAAAAGAAAAATTAACAAACGAGAGAAGAAGGGAGTAAGTAATTTAAAAAAAAAAACGAACAATTTTTTATTGAGTGTGGGGTGGGGAGTTATACAGGTCCAGAATTTTATAACATTTTTATTTTGTTCTTAGAAAAAGAAATTAAATTGACTCCGTGACCGTGCTCTCTCTGCTGTTGCTGTTGTTGTGTTGTAATAACATTTGTATTGACTTTTTTCTTTAGTTAAAAAAAAAACAAAACTTTTGTTTGTTTGTTTTTTTTTAATAATATTTTATTGTATAATTACTTACTTTCTTCTCTCGTTTTTTAATAATTTTTTTTTTTGTTTAGATATTCTTTTGTATTTTCATTAAATCGATTAACAGTTACTCCGTTTTCCGTTTGTGACATTACATCAAGAATTTCCATTCCATTTTTTAAAAAAACTGAAAATTCGTTCCTATCCCTGCATTTATACCGAGAAAATAAAGCAATCGAGTTCAAATCTTCTAATATTCAATTTTCGAAACTATTTAAAGGAATCGTTGAAAGAAATTTGAAACAATGTTGATTGTTGCTTTGGTAATAATAAAAATTGCTTTATATCTCTGAAATTTTGTGAATAGATAAAACATTAACTTGATTAAAAGACCGTCGTAAGTTATGTTCGGGGGGAGGGGGATTATGTTTCAGACTTTTGGTGTTATTTGATATTCAGCCTCTGGTAGTTTAAAAAATAAAAAATAAATAAATCCCAATATTTTAATAAATATCGTCATGATAGAAAAAAAAATTAAACAGTTGAAGATATAACGATATGGAATACAGGCAAACGAAAATCAATTACTTAAATGTTTATTATACACTTTTGCAATTATTATTTTATTATTTGTACAAGTATTATTCGGACTGCTGTTCTCATTCTTATCATTGCTATATTCAGAACGTTTCGGCCGATCACCTGAAGAAGGCCGAAGGGTTAATCGGCCAAAACGTGAATATAGCAATGATAAGGATGAGAACAGCCCGAATAATACTTGTACAAATCTTCAAGACTCATCCCAAGGATTCCAAAATAGCATATTTTATTATTATTATTATTATTATCATTATTTTGTATGTGATAAAGCAGATGCATCATAATTCAGGAATTGACTTTATTATTTGGACTTCTGTCCTCATCTTGGTAAGACGGCCTGAGGGAAACTAGGCCGAAACGTAGTGTAGAAACATCAAATTATGAGGACAGACAGAAGTTCGAATAAAGTCAATTCCTAAATAAATACACTTTAAGTGTTTTAAATCTTAATCTAAGGGAAGGAACTAATGTCGAATAATCTATGTAGTTGTCTCCCTTATACTGTTCATAAAATGCTAGGATTAACAAACATTAATTTTTTAAATATAGAAACAAAATATTGTGGAAATTTAAAACCATTTTACTAATATTTATTATATATTATTATTTTTATATTTATTATTTTTACTACTAAAAAGGAATTGAATCTCATTTTTTTACTTTATTATTTTATCTGAATTTATACAAGTCATTTTTTACAATTTTAAAAGTTGAAATATTTACTTTATTTAATAAAGAATTTAGGTATTAACTTTATTATTCGGACTTTTGTCCTCATCTTAGTAGGTATTTTTTTTTTGATGTTATTACACTACGTT
>JAUZSX010275419.1:0-14908 GCA_034780655.1 Idiosepius hallami
GCTAGGCCCAGCCATCTCAGAGTCTATAAGGAACATACGTAACCGAAAGTCCTCACTACCTAAAGGCTCGCTTCGCTCGCCTTGGGATAAACATATGGAGTTGCATTTCCAGTTACACTTTGACTTAATGCTACATCCATATACTTATAAGAATCAGATCATTGTGTTTGTTTGAGACCCTGTACCCTGTAGCTCTTTTGAAAATAAAACTTTAAAAGTTATGATACAAAAAAAAAAAGATTAAAATAACCAAAAACAGACTGTTATAGTGTAGGACTATTAAAAAAAAGAAGCTATTATAGTTATGAAAAAAAAAAAATTGCATATGTATGGTACTTCCTTTCTACATAATAGGCATTGTTAACTACTGTGGAGAAATGTATTAGAAATTAATCTAGTATAAAAAAAATAAAGATTCAAAATGAATTTAGTATAAAGAAGCATAAACTGTTTTCCTAGGCTTCCTTAATTACCTTGGTAGCAAGTCCTCGGCACTAGACAAAGCTGAACAATACTTCTAGTCTTATATAAAAATATAATGTATGTAATTGAGATTGATCGGGCAGGTGGGACTCGTTAACTTGGGAGAGTAGTTTATCTAGGTGAAAGGCAACACTGTTTTTAAAAGCCCAAAAAAGGTCTCCAAGTTTTGGGGTTGAGCATAGGGCTAGCAATTTTTTTTCTCTCGTAAAAACAAGCAAGCTACAGAAACAGCAAATACAAATTTAATGCCCAAAACACCACTGGGTGTAAAGGTTAATGAATTGAGAATGACGTAAAAATGAAGTTTCTAGGACAAAAGCTTTACATAGTTTAGGGATTGTTTAAAATTCCTTTTATTTTTATTCAGTATTTTCTTTTATACTGGAGTTGGCTTCATTGCTGGTCACGTGACAAAAAAGAAGAAATATCTTTGTTTTTGTTGTTGTTAATTTTTTTTTCAATTTTAATCAAATAAGTAAGCCTGTTTAAATTAATTATGAATCCCCACTGATCAGGTGAATATAAGGGATTTCTTTTGTTCATTGTTTAAACATCGAACACTGTTTGTTTAGCTGTTGAAGAAAAATATTTTTTTAGTTAATTCAATTTTTCCAATTGATTTTGTTTCTTTCAGCAAATTCATGTCATCTAATTGTTATTGGGGTTTTTGTGTAAAAACTTTCAGTGTACATTGGCAATCTTTTTCATCACAGAATCAGAAAGGCTGGAATTGTCGTGTTTTGGTAACATTTCCTTATTCTGAATCATTATAACATAATTTGAAGCCAATTAAGTTGATTTTCAGGATAATAACCTTCAGAAATAATAAAAATGTTGAATTATTTTTGGTCTAATAGGTATAGGGTATGGTATTAATTTGCATAAAGAATAAACTAATTTGGCACTAGGCCCGTTTGGATGCAAAGAAATGCTACTCAGGCTGGTCTTTAAGCTAAAGGGTATCCTTAACTAAACTCTCTTATGACCCATTCACTTATAATCAATAAATATATGCACATCAGCACAACACACTAAAGGTCACCAAAATACCACATTTACTCAATAATAAGTATGGATTATGATTACAGGAATTAGACCGATACATTATAAACAGAGAAAGAATAAATTTCAACCAATCATAGAACAGAGAGGGCATAATTCACCTTATTTAATGAAGCCAGAGTCAGCAGATTATCACTTTACAAAATTTTTTTTTTACTATTACTCTTACTGCTGCTATTGGGATATTAATTTGGATCTGTTATTGTTCTAAATTAAATTCCTTTTCATTTTTCTAAGGATTAATTCATACGAAAGAAAATGGTTTATGAAGCAAGAAAAAACATGAGAAATATTTTTATGACAAGCAAATGTATTTGTTGTTTCTTCCATGTCATTGTAGAAGTCATTAAGCTAATCAGCGGAGAAATATTATTCTGGGGTCTAATTGAAGACGAATAAATCAAGAATGTAAAGAAGAACCCTTGGTGGAAACTAAAATAAATGTTAAGGGTAATGTTAGAGGGGAATCTTGTATCATATCTTCATTCTTCGTTTCTCCTTTAACTTTAAGGATGACCATTTCTTGACATCACTTGGCTAAATGCGTTAATGGCTGATGAGGCCAATTTTAGCCCTAAAGCCCCTGCCACAAATGGGGCAGAAGTGGGTAGTGGCAAGGCTGTTGTACCTGGTTTCTTTACCTTTCAGTAACTGCTGAGCTCTGCCTGCCTGACCCACTGTTCCTCCGCATAGCAGGCCCTCACAGCATGCCACCAGGAAGGGCAATGTGCAGCAAGTGTCTCCCAGGAGTCAAAATAATATGTGAATATAGATTAATATTATACCTTCTTAAGGGATCGTTTATCAAATAGTCTTACCACTGCACTAAGGATATTTCTGCTAATCTGATAATGATTATTTTATACTGTATTTATTCATTAATTAGGCGGTGAGGTGGGGCATTGGTAAAAGCTCAGACTATGGAATTGTATTATATAAGTTCAAATCCCAGTCAAAACCATTGCATCTACCTTCAGCTGCAAACGAGACTCGTTAATTCTAGAGAGTACCTCATCTAGGTGAAGGGCAACAGCTATTTCAAAAGCCCACAAAAGGTCCCTCAGGTTGGGAGTTGAGCATAGGGCTAGCAATTCTTTCTCGTAAAACAAGTATGCTATGGAAACAGAAAAAAAAAACTCACAAATTTGCTGCCCAGTGCATCACTAGGTGTAATGACTGATAGATAGATTTAATATATACTTCAGGAAAAATATCTTTTGAATAATTTATACATCTTGGCGTATATTTCCCTTAAATACAATCTCATGTTTTTGGGTTTATTAAAAATGATGTTTGTTTGCGTTTTGCTTCTACTTAGCAGCATATCAACGTTTTAAATAAGTTTAATGCCAAGAACGGATATTTTTTTTAAACGTTATATTGTACTCACATAGTTCTTTTGCACTAATTAATCCATAGCTAAAGAGAATGTGCGAATTTATTCTTTTCCTAAGGGTATTGTTGTGGGTGAAACACATCCCAGAATGAACTCTTCCAATCACTATAAATGTGATCTCTCTTGTCTACCAAAGAAAGAGAGAGAGTGGATTTCAGCATAGCAGCCAGGAGCCGCTATGCTGCCAGGCCGTAAGCCACTACTTATGTACCTTTTGTTAATATACTTGTTAAAACTTACTGTCTTGTTTCTTATATTTTAACTACACTGTATGCGAAAGCACACTCAACCACAAGTGGCGACCACAACAGGTATTAGTCCATATGTGAAGGTAGATGGAACGATCAGGATTCAAACTCACTTGTAATTCTACCAAAGTCCAACTGCCTATCCACGGCCCAAAATAGACCTCCACTAAAATAGATGAAGCCCACGCCAACATGCCTATCAATGCGCAGCGTAATATTGTCGAGAATAATAATTCATATCAATTATTCTCTTATGGCACAATTCAGGTGAAATCAGAGACGTTGATGGTGGTGGTGAGGTGAAAGGAAGGGTAAGTGTTTATGGTGTATATGAGTCATACGTTTGGATTTGACAGAATGAAAGGAATTATGTCTCTGATTGCATGATTATGGATTATCTTCTTTATATCCTTAAGTCTCTCTGGAAGATTTACATAAATATGTTCAATATTGGAAATAGTTGAGATAACAGACGTATATCTACATTTTTCTTGCTTATATAAATAGTATTCTATACCCACAACACACAAACACACTCACACATATATATATATATAAATACGTGTAGAATGAACTCCTGTTGACTCCTTGTCTACACTTAACTAATATACACGCTCTATCACTGATATTGAGCACTCTAACCATAATTTTAAGCAACCTTATCACTTAGAATAATAATTATAAATATATTTATAGATTTATATATATATATATATATATATATATGATAGAAAAATTATTAAAAAAACAAAAAAAGAATATACTTAATGCCAATTTGGATACACCTTTGCTGGGGCATGTTAATTATTATTATTACCGTTTTTGAAATAATTTTTCTATCACACATCGTTGGAATTTATTTTTTCATTTCTTCTATTATATATACACATATTCAGGTAGTGACGGTGGAGCATTGGTAAAAAGCTTGGGTTCTAGAATCATAGTACACGAGTTGAAATCTCATTCAAAACCATTCCATTTACCTTTAGTTGCCTCGGGCAGATGGGGCTTGTAAATTTGAGAGAGCTGCTCATCTAGGTGGAGAGCAACACAGTGTGCCAAAAGCCGAGGTATAAAGAACATATAAAAATGGCCTTGTGATAAACTGGGGTTGGTGCTTGACCAAGTAAATATCAAAAACGTATACAGAGATATTATGTATGCATAGGAATCTATAAATATACGCATATAAAGGTTCTCCAAAAAGTTTCTGTGCACTATGGGTATATAGAAATTTAAATATTTTATCTTAAAACATTTAGACAAGATATTTTTTACCAATAAAAGTTGGCACTAGGCCATTTTTATGTACTCTTACCTGGGCTTTTTACATTCGGTGTTACTCTTCACCTAGATGAGCTGCTCTCTCGAATTAACGAGCCCCATCTGCCCAAAGCAGCTAAAGGTAAATGCAAAGGCTTTGAGTAGGATTTGAACTTGCATACTACGATTCCAGAACCCGAGCTTTTACCAATGTTTCAACATCGCTGCCCGTATTTTTATATATATATATATATACATACATACATATGTGTGTGTGTGTGTGTGTGTGTGTGCGCACGCCTGTGCATTTGTATAAAAAATATATATATATATATATATATGTATATATATACACCTTCCTTGCATTATAAATCTCTTTTAACTGAAACAATTATTATTTCTAAATTTCTTTTGTATATATATTTTAATTTGGAAGCATCCATTCTCTCCGCATAATGTAGTGACAGTTTAATCAACATGAGGCCATCTAACAAATGGCAGATTGTCATTTCCAGCTAATATTTGTCATTATCTGCAGACAACATGGCAGCTTGTGTTCCAATATGATTATCATGTTCATCGTGACTCGATTTCCAGACATTAATATTCTAGTAATCCTTAATAGAGAAGATTTAACAACTGCTATATCTAATTACTTATCCCATTGAGGAGCAAAGCATGATTTGACACAAAGTCATAGTTCTCTGTTCTACAGTAGGTTGCAGTGTCAATCTAATATACTATTCAAACTCTAATTGTCGCATTTGAACTGGTTCTACATTCGGTTTTGAATTTACAGGCAAGCGTGTAGCTAGATCAAGTGGGCGCTTCCAGAAGAAAATATGAAATTGAACTGTGGTGAACACTGGTATTCTTAAATAGTCACCCATCTTACTACTGGCCAGGATCGATGTTGCTTAACTTTTGGGATCTAATGAGAACCAGTGTCTCCAATGCAAATTGACCATATAAATCATTTCAGCATTTTAGAAGTGGTGATTCTTGCTTAAAAAAATTTTTTTTTATACTGAGAAGATACGAAGAACTGTTTATAAATTAAAAATAAACAAGTAAATAAATAACGGAGAAGCGTTTTTGAAAATTAAGAAAAAATAATTCATTTTCAAAAATGAAGCAGTTTTGAAAAAAAAATATTGGCAAGTCCCCAGTACCGGGGCAAAGCTGGCAATACTTCTAGTTAAAACCATGGGACTCGAGGTTTTTTGTTTTAGTGACTAATTCTCTTAAATTTGATGTACTCCACAATTCGGGAGTGACACGTGTCTGGATTTGGGAATCAAGATTGTCTTTTGCCAAGAACAGTGCTCTTCTGAAATAATGAAGCAGATCTCTGTATTAAATCGGGGATAAACTGAAATTGCAGAGGAAATTCGACTGGGATTTGAAGCAAGGGATAACGATTCCAATGCCCAAACCTTGAACAACACATCAATCAAAAGTGCAATTAACAAACCTCGGTTGAGTTCGAGAACATGTTTTTCTTATATTTCTATATCATATCCAATTTGCCAAACATTGATACCTTCAAAATATTTATGCACGTTTATTTTCATTCACAAGAATGAGTAAGTTTACAATATGTACATTAAATGATTAAATAAGTTAATTGATTTTAATATCATTAATTTAGTATTTGATCTTGACTAGGGGAGGACTTGATTGCGTAGCCGTTCTGACTAGTAGTAAACAAGTCTGTAGACTGATTGAAAGGGTGTGTATTACATTTATATATATGTTTATGCTTACATACACATTCACATATCCAAATACATGCATATTTTGATGTATATATAATTTAAAAAAATATGTACTTGTAATTTGGTTCATAAAACCAATCTTTAATCATGCCTGCTGGTGTTATTTTTTCAAAATAGGATTTTCTTCCATTTGCTAAGATTTCAAGATATGAATTTAATTTTATTGTGTCTTTTAGTTGGTAGGAGAACTCATTTTTTATTTTGCTATATCTTGCGCATGGCTCATAAGTTTCAGAAATAACAAACTTTTTAATCGTGCAAATTATCGAGACTAACTCTTCTTGCATTGGAGGCCTGAAATATGTAAACAGGGTTCACACTTGAAATAAAGAAAGGTACAAAAGGTTGGGAAAAGTAAGGTGAATAGTAGTTGTGGTAAGTAGCAGTAGAATTGCCTTCTCCATTGAGATCTCTCTTTTTCATATCAGTCTTTGGAGCTCATTATATGGACCGTGGACTAGTCCACTGTGAAGTGAGATCCAGCCTTACAACAGATCCCCCCTCCTTAAATTCGAATGAAGCATAATCAAAATTACCTCGAATGAAACTCTCCAAAATATGGACTCTTTTTTCTTTTTTAAATATGAAATTTTTTAGTTGTATAAATATGAACCTCTTTTTACTTAGAATTAGAAAAGTAAGTTCAGCAAAGATAAACAATTAGCTCAGCCAAGAAGTAACATTAGATGAGAAGACATAATAATTAGACAGTATTCATGATAATTTTTCATGACATGCAATAATGACTCCATTATATTCAATTAGATGAATAACAAAACATTGCCTATGGAATAAAAGATGTGAAGTCTATTGAAACATTACTCAAATTTATTTTTAATCTTTTAATGACCAATCATATTGAGACACATGGGTGTAGCATGAGCCATGATGGTGGAGCATTAGTAAAAGCTGGGACTCTTGAATCATAGTATGCAAGTTCAAATCACAGTCAAAACCATTACATTCACCTTCAGCTGCCTCAGGCAGATAGAGCTCATTAACTTGGAATAGCAACTCATCAAAGTGAAGTGCAACACTGAATGCAAAAAGTCCAGGTATTTGGAGAACGTAAAAATAGCCTTGTGCCTAACTTGGGTTGGTGCTCGACTAGGTAAATATATCGATACGCATCTCTTTAAAAATTAAATAATCAAAGTGTTCTGGGGTAGTTAACACTCCTATTTCTATCATAACATGGTCTCATCTGGCTCTATGTAAGCCAGCCATTTCAGCCTCTTGGTGAAGAGTACATGCACAGTCTAACCGCTCGCATTGACAATAGAATTCTTACCCATTGATATTGTGGACCTTTTAACCAGGGTCACAATGCAAAATAAAATGTAGGATTAATAAATGAACCTAGAGGGTCGTTTCAAAAGTAATACCACCTATTTTTAAAAGTCGAGCACTACTAAAAAAATCTATTTTAAATAACATAAGTACTCATATAAGTGAATAAGTTAGATTAGTTTGGTTGGTTGATTTATTTAACCAGCATATCGACTCTCATTGGGTCATTTAATGCTGTGAACTGACTTTATTTGTTTAATTTAGGTTGTTTGTAGCTTTTTTTATTTTTAGTTATTTTTTTGTGAGATATTATTATCAGTTATATTATCTGTTAGATACTAAAACTAAATCACGCATCTAAGTGAAAATAATTTGTTTGGAAATAATGCCTAACATCAGATACTTGTTACCAATTTTAAATGGAAATGAATCTCAAGAGGTGAGATTGAAATGAATGGCAATACGAAGAACCGTTCACAAAATAGATAATGTCTTCTGTATTAGCTCTGGCAAAACTCACTAGTTATTTCTCGTTTATCATTACACCTTTAGGGTTTCACATGTTAGCTTTAATCGTTTTTTTAGAAAGTTTTTTTTCTATTTTTTTTCTCTTTCATTATTCTTTTCATTTGTACTGATTTAAACACTACAATTCATATTGCATTCGCATAACAAGGGTTCAAATCCCAGTCAAAAACATTACGTTCACTTTTAGCTGCCTCGGGCAGATGAGGCTCATCAAATCAGGAGAGTAATTCATCTGGGTGTATGGAAAACACTGATTTCAAACAGATAAAACTCGTCCACTCATGGAGAGTAACTCATCTAGGTAAAGGGCCACACTGATTAAAATAAGTAGAGAAAGCAACAAGAATATAAAATTGGCCTTGTGTCTAACTTCGTTTGGTTCTTAACTGAATAGATATAGATTTATAGGCATCATTCTCAGTTATTGCAATGTATATGATATAAGATGCTTTGAGAGTGATTTTTTTTGGAAATTTATTAAAAACACAAATCATAAAAAACTTATTGGTAATATCTAAGAACAGATATTTAAAATCAATTGAAATATATATTTCTATACAATATTAAAAGTTTCAATATATTTATGATATGCGTTATATTTACTTGGTGAGCAGCATCAACCAAGTTTGGCATAAGGCCATTTTTTAAGGTGAATACAATGGTTTTGACTGAGATTTGAACTTGTGTACTACAATTCCAGAGCCCAAGCTTTTACCAATGCTCCAACTTCGCTGTCCAAATTTATATTTATCATATGTATAATTGTTTTAATCCATAGCAAGAAAGAATTACAAATTAGCTAATTGTCGAGAACAAAAATACTTTTTAATTACAGATGTGTATAGTAATCTCGCACAGTCTTTTTATTTTCAAAGGTTCAACTTTTAATTTCTGACACTTATCTAATTATTATTATCATTTAGTTCTCTTGCTCAGTGAACGTAGACTCAACCCCTTGAGTCAATTTCAGAACCGTTTCTGGTATTCGCCTAACAGGGTGGTTAGCCCTGCGCAGACACATGTAAGAAATTTATCATTTATTCACTGGTTTAAACAAACCCGCTTTTTTTTATCAATACAATAGAGAAAGACGGATAATTATTTTTATTGTGGGATATTTCACTTTGTTCATAAATACATTATTTTTTTTATTAATATACTAAGATGAATAATTATTTATAGTGTGGGATATTTCACTGTTCATAAAAACATTATTTTTTTTACTAATGGATAATTATTTATAGTGTGGGATATTTCACTTGGTTCATGAAAATATATTTTTTTCTACCAATATATTATGATGGATGATTATTTATAGTGTGGATTATTTCACTTGGTTATAAAAATACATTTCTTTTTAATAACATAAAACAGGATTCTTTATTTCAGTGAACTGTTATTCATAATTTGATGAGATTTTGTGTAAATCGATATATTGTTTTATGTTCATATCTCTCCTGTGTTATCTTGTAAAATGACTTTAAGTATGACCACTTAAAATCAAGAAGATTATACAAGGAATGGCGAGACATTTCACTTTTGTAAATGCACTTAAAATAGAAAATTTTCATTAGCCATTTCAGGTTTATGCACAACAGATTATCTGATACAACAAACCTTAGTCTAAAATTGAAATTTTCAGGTCATCATTTGAAAGTGTTCTTGTACTATAAAAGTCAAAAATAGCTTCCAAATACTTTGGTGGGAAGTTCACTTGGCCTAATGGGTAGACAGTAGGACTTCAGAATCCTAATACATGGGTTTGAATTCTTGTCTTTCCATTTCCATTTATAATTATACTAATTCCCTTGGGGAAGGCATGAATCCCATATTCCCTCCAGCTATCGGTTAAATACTGCACATTTTGTTATTCAAAAAATTAAATGTGGACAAAAAGAATGTTTTTAAAATAAAAAAGATTGTTCTCGGCATTAAATGACCTAAAAACGTTGATATGCCATGCTTATAGTCGTAACTATTGTCATGGACATTTGATTTATGCTTATTTATGCTATATCTAATAGATTCATCATTTTATTATATAGATACATTTATAATAGAAGATATGGGAAATAAATTATTTTATCACACACTATGGAATTTAAGAAAAAAATGAAAATACATGTAATACTATAAATGTTTGGTTATTCCTTCATGAGGGGATATCCCTGTATTTATTTAGTGAAATTAATGGCATTTCATATATATTCATGTTTTTTGTTTTTTCTTAAGCTTTATGGCATTTCATGTAGCTATGTTTTTTTTTTCTTAAGTTATATATATATTAGTTAAGTGTAGACACGGAGTCAACAGCCTTCGGCAACTGTCAATTTCTTGGCTAGGTGGTCATCAGGCCGAAAGGAAACTTCCCTTTCAGCCTAATAACCGCGCAGGCAAGAAACAGATAGTCACCGAAGGCTGTTGACTCGGTGTCTACGCTTAACTAATATATACACTCTGATATTGATCACTTTAACTATATCACTGATATTGAGCATTCTAACTATAAATTTAAGAAATCTTATTACTTAGATTAATATATATGTGTGTGTGTGTGTGTGTGTATATATATATGTATGTATGAATGTAGGAAAAAAGTACATGTTTCCAGACAATATTGATCTAAAAAATAAAAAATAATAATAGCTAATGTCATACATAGGAATAATTTCAGCCACTATTTCAATTTAAAAAACTAAAAAATTATTAGGGTTGAAAATGATAAAAGGAGATAGTAAATAATAGAACCAGCTATGATTGTTTTAATAATATAGAACAGAGAATTGGAAAATTTCAGGTGCATTTATTATTTCTTAAAAACAAATATTTGTCACCCCTATAATGTACTTCGTGAACATCTAACATATATAACTGTCTTATCCAAATAATTTAGCTAAAATATAGTTTAGCTAATATTAGCTCTCTTTTTTTATTTAATTAATGTGCACATACTTGTGTCTACATGTGAGTGTGGACACACAGATTGGTTAAAGTCAGTCTAATTATATGCAAATATCATTTTCCCTGTAAGGCAAGAGTATTACAAGTGATTTATGAAAAACTTCTCAAGTTGTTTCTTGCTTGTGTGGTTTAGTATTTCCAGTAAGATTCTATAATCTGATCAAATCGTTAATCCTACCAGAGACAAATTTGTATCAACCACTTACAATAATCACTGTTGAGTGATTAAATATATATATATATATATATATATATATATATATATATCACTGTTAAGTGATTATATGTGTATATGTGTGTGTGTGTGTAAATACATACATATGTAACTATATTTCCACAAGCAAAATTTCTTATATAACTTTCTTATAAAAACATTTTGATTTTTACTTAACAACTTATTTCTGTTTTAAATCTGTGGAGAATAATCCTTGTATTTCTTTCGTTTATATACCAAGATAATTAAAAAAAAAATACAGTTGTTTTGTAGCAAATCATTTGGGTTAGGGTTTTTGCTTTAGGGTTAATGTTAGGGTTAGTGTTAAGGGTGGATTTTTGGTAGATTTGTAAGCTCCCTCCGGTAAGAAATTCCATAAGAAAAACAAAACAATTTCTTTTTTGTAAGTGATTTCACGCCTAAACTATAAATTTACCAAAATTCTAATTAAAAAGTTTTCAGTCAAAAATCCTGATCTCTTTAATAACTAAATAAATACCAACGACTAATAATCAAACTAAGTTTCTATAAAATCTATATAAATGATAAAAATAAATTAACCATTTTTCTAAGTCAATTTTAATATTTAAAAAAAGCCAACTAGGGTAAACAGGAACAGAAACCAGACAATATTTCAACTTTAACCTTTTCGACCCTAAGGGGTCGATATTGGCCTAATAACCAAAGGCAAAAAAGACACACAAAATGAGAAGGGGTTGATTTAATTTAGCAAGCATTAAATAGTGAGGAGCAGCCAGCACCCTCGAAAATTCTTTATAAATAATAATTTTTTTCGATTTTCTTTATAATCTGTTAGATTATGTGTCCAATCGATAATATTTCGTCGAAAAAGATTATAATAGGGTGTTAGGTCGACAGACAGGTGTGAGGTAAAAGTTAATAGTTAATATTTCGACCCTAAAGGGACAATATATCGGCCTTACTAACCTAAAGCTAAAAAAAAACAAAACAAAAACACACCTACATCTTGACCTTACTTCTTTCTTCAATTGAACGACTTTGAGTGACTAGTTGGTAATTTTGCCATGTCTGGGTCAAAAATTAAGGCCGAAAAATTGGCGTGTGCGTGTGTTGTATTGGTATGGTGGTGTGTGGTGTTGGTGTAATGGTGTACTACTACTACTACTGGTGCTGTGCTGCTGTGTCTTCTTTTGCCTTATGTCACCAGGGCTGATATACCGGCTCTTTAGGTTTTAAAGGGTTGAATAGAAAAAAGGCAAAAAATGACTAACCGGAGAGAATAGCAACCAAACATTGGTTCAACTTTAAGAAAGACTAGAATTTTATAGCCGAGTAAAAATCAGTAACAACTTCAGTTAAAAATAATATGAAATCCCCCTCATTCAATCTTTTAATTCAACGTTTTTTAATCATAACTCACCACCACGTGTTTTTATTTCACTTTATTAATTAATTAATATATTCTAAATGGATTCTGAAAATAAAACTACAACTTAAAAAATAATTTTTTTTTTACTGAATCTAAGAGTGTTTTTTAGCCCCAAGAGAGTCCCTGGAGTGATGGTGGATGGGCCTGGGACTTACAGGCGATCATAAACACATAGAAGTATGGATAAAGATAATGAATTAGCCTAAAAATTGTTTTTCGAGTAATCATTCTTATAAATATATCTCTTGATACTTACTTTAGAACTATTGTGATTAATAATATTGCAGTCCCACGAAGAATGAATGCACCTTCTTGGTTACTTAGTAAATAATTTCCATTTGACAAAAAATTCCGCTTTTAAAGGGGAATTAAATCAGATTGAACATTTTTCATTTAATGCCAAGAATAGTTATTTTAATCAAGTATTTTTTTAATTGCATAAAGATTTGTAAGAGAAGAATTTTTTTAATTGCAAAAGGTAGGTTTAAAATTAAAAATTTGAAAAAGTATTTATTAATTAAAATTTTTGCTTAAATAAAAAAAAATTAAGATATAAACACCCACCCCCATATTGTGATTCATTATTTAATTCGAATTTTTTTTTAAATTTACATCTTAATCTTTTTAATTTTTAAATAAATTATTTTTTTGGTTTATTTTACAAAAATTATTAAATTATTAATATTAATCATTAAAGCACACCACACCATGTATTTACTTTAGCTATTATATCTGGGAATTCTGGCAAAAATTTCGTAATTTTTGGCGGCTGATGAATTTCATAAAAGCAGACGACATTTTTTAACATCGTTTTTAAGTTTCATTTACAAACAACGCTGAGTCATGTCGTGAGCGAATCAAAAATCGTTAAAGAAAAAAGTTAATAGTAAGTTCACAATATTTTTATTTGTGCCTTTTAATTTTCTTAATTTTTTGTGACATTTTAATTAAGCTTTTTTTTCAATTAAGTAATTCTTATAATCTTTTAAATTTTCAAATGAATGATTTATTTTCTTTTACAAAAACGTTATGAGTCAAATATTGAATTGTGTAAATTAGAAATATCGTAATAATTTATCTTTACAAAATAATTTTTAGCGACTGATAGATTTATTTAATAAGACATTGTTATTAATATTTTAATTGATTTTTTAAAAATTAATTAATTTTATTCGAATCTTTTTATTTTTTTAAATAATGTTTTGGTTTATTTAATATTGCAATTATTTAAAAAAAAAAATAATATTTAGTGACTACTGATAAATTCATTAAAGCTTACATTGAAGTTTTTTCTAATCAATTCATTTGAAACTTTAATTTTTTTTATTATAATCTTTTTAATTTAAAAAAAAAATACTTTTCGGGTTCATTTTATAAAAATAGATAAATTCATTATCAGATCATTATGACCATGTTATTTACTTATTTTATCTGGGAATTTTAGCTAAAATTTCGTTTTTTTTTTTTTTCGCTGCCGATGAATTTCATTAAAGCATACGTCAACGACGACATTAATTCTTTTGAACCATAACTTATCAAAACTACCAAGTAGTCACTTAGAGCAATTAGAGGAACATATTATGGCTAAAAAACTTATTCGTCTTCTTTACTTTAACATTCTCAGGGCCGATATATTGGCCCTTTAGGTTTCAAAGGATTAAACGATTCATTATTTAAGTTACATTTATAAACAAAGTTTTAATCGTGGATGATATCCGATACAAAATCGTTAAAGAAAAAAAAGTTACACTAGTAAGTTCACAATATTGTTATTTGAGTCGTATAAAAATATTTTGTGACATTTTAAGTTTGTTTTAATTAAGTAATTTTATTCTAATCTTTTTAAATGGTCCCTGACAAAGGAGAGTTGTGGGTGGTTTGAGAAAATCATCTTTGTCCGTTTTCGTTCGTCTGCAATTTTCTAAAAAAAACTACGCTTTGGAATTCTTTTTGAATTTTTGGCTCAAACATGATATGAGTAAAAAAGTAACATAGCGGATTTTCCGGGAAAAAATCCGGTTGTCCCTTTAGGGCAGTTGATTTGTTTTTGAACTTTTTTGTCAGCACCCACTTGAAGTGGCACTTCACAGATGAACGAAATTGCCAGCGCCCCCTTCACCACTGAACAAGTATGCCAGCGCCCCCTTTTCCAACAAACGCCATAAAATCGTATGAATTACCTTTAGGTGCTACAATTCTCGCACGTCATCAGTGCTGTAAATCCACATCCTTAAAGGTTTCGGGCCTATAATATACAGCAAACCTTTTCCGTGG
>JAUZSX010275530.1:0-14906 GCA_034780655.1 Idiosepius hallami
AAAACCTCTCTAATTATTTATATATATATATATATATATATATATATATATATATATGATTATTTATTTCCTTATATAGACAGACCTAGATCGCACCTAATAATATTAATAAGAAAAAAAAAGAGTAATAAAACTTACTGATAGAGGTGAGAATTTTAAACGCCATAATCTGGGGCCAGTTGGCAGGAGTAGTTTGAGTAGGTGGATGATGATGATGATGATGGTGATGTCCATCATCATCATATTTATCCGAGAGTGTGGTCACTTGTAAACGTAAGGTTTGTGGAGGCATCAAAAAGGAAATCAGCCGTAGTTAATTTCTTCCTTAAGAAAGAAGAGGAGGAGGAGGAGGGTTAAGAAAAAAAACAATGTCCTCCTCCCCCTCCCCTCTTGTTTTTATTCTTCTTAAGACTCTTTCATCCATCCATCACCATCCGGTTTGCAATTTTGTCGCATGTGTTAGCGATATTTTCAGATTTTTTTTTCCTTATCAGATAGCAGCCTATTCTTTCAGCCAGCCTCAGCTAGTAAAGTGGCCACCACCACCGCCGCCGTACCGGCACCGACCTCCCTATACACGCCACCCCCTTCAAATGATGATGATGCTTGTTCCGTTCATACAAGAAGGATATTACCCTTTCTTCTTTTTCTTCTTCCCATGTAACTAGTAGTATTACTATTTTCCTTACCAACAACCATCACCAACAAGTGGCCACACACCACCACCTTCTCATTATCTTTCGTGGTGCTTCTAAATAGTAGTAATAAGTATAATGAACAGATAGTAGTAATATCGTCCTAGTGACTACTACTACTGCTATATACAATCAGATTAATCCTATTTTCATAGAATAAAATGAATAATAAAGTGGTAACAAGAGCTGACTGAACTACTACTACTACTAAGTTACTTCCCCGTTTGGACAATGAAGGAAGAAACAGCAGCAATAAAGGAAGGAAAGCACATGCACAGCAGCAGTCAATACACACACACACACACACATACATACATACAGGCGGGCAGACACACATTTTACAAGTAAATTAATGTCTAGATATTAAAGTTGTTTTTTGTCTAAATAAAAGTGAAAAATAATCTTATTGAAATGAAAGAATGAAATATGGGAAAAAATTAAAATTTAGTTATGAAAAAAGTCGTCATAGAAACGTAAACGGGCCGTTCCTTCTGGTCTATTTGGGTTCTGACGACAGTTTGACTATAAGAAGGGTTGTGTGACGACATATGGTTGGTCTAGGTGGATGGTGGGGTAGTCGACTATAAGCACTTGGTAATTAACAAGGGTGGGAGGGGGAAGAGGAGATGGATAAGATAAAAAGACGGAGGGGTAAGAGAATTGGTCAGAGGGGTAACACACAAAAAGGTTGAGTTTAAAGCGGGGGGGAGGAGGACAAAGAAAGAAAAAGACCAGTTGAAAGTCGAAAAGTTTACCTATCTAAATTCTTATCTAGCTATAATAGGGTATAAAGGAACGAATAAGAAAACTATTTTTTTTTATTAGCCATGATAGTTGTCGTAGTAATAATCTATGGTTGTTCCCTTCTTTCTCTCTAGTAAGGAGAAATTAATTCACTTAATGGCCTTGTTAAAGAAAATTCATAAAGGAGTTTACTTTTAGTGCCAACGTTTTTCTTTAACCTAACAGACTAAAGTTATAAATTGATTGACGTCAAAGTGAACAGCGGAGGAGGAGGAGGGACAAGGCCACCTTAAAAAAAAAAAACAGGTCAAACTGAAATAGTGTGTGTGTGTGTGTCTTTTTAGTTGCTTGCTACTCACACTTCTTAACAAAGGAAAAATAAATAAGCCAAACTTGAGACTGATTATTTTATTTATTTTTTTTGGCCAACAAAGAAAAAAGGGCAGTTGGTTTATTCAGATTTATTTTTTTGTTATACGAAACTTTAAACTATTTCCGAAAGTGGGCATTTTCATTTTGCAATTGAAAAGAAACAGAAAAAAGAAGCACTATTAGTGATCGATCATCAGACTAGCGATACAGTTAGATGAAGAATAAAGAAGAAGCAGTAAAGATAAACCTCTTCTTTTCTTCACATATATTAACGTAAATATTTGCATCATCCAGCAGCATTGTTACTAATGCTGCTACTGCCACTGCCACAGCCAAAGAGAGAGCACGAACATCACAAAAAGAAGAAGAAGAAATATGAAGAAGACCTGGAAATATTCTAAACAACTACCTCAATACTTTATGCAAGCAACAACAACAACATCGCTAACATTTGCCATTTAGACAATACAACAAAATTTTAATTCGACGCAGAGAAAGCACGTGGAGTGGGAACGGATTGGACTTTGTCGTTGTTGTTCGACTCGTGGATGTTTTGAGGGTTAAATCAAACGCAAATCAAAAGTCTCATTAACAACAAAGAGTGAAAGATCGTGGGTTAAAAATTAGTGCCACTTGCGTGTAGAGAGAGAGAGAGAGAGAGAGAGAGCACTCAGCAGTGACAGTGCGTGTGACTGGTGACACACTAGAAGTTAATGGGCCGGGAATGGGGGCAAGAAGCAAAAAAAAGACACCCAACCCAACTAACTACCCACCATCGATGACATACAGGAAATATGGTCAACCTTAAGGATAATCGACCAACGTCAGTAATGTAAGGAGAACAATTTATTTGATGTCGGTCAGTCGGTGTGTGTGTGTGGGGGGTCTTGGGCTTTTCCTCTCCAATCCAACCAACAGTTGTAAATTCCTTAAGTCACTACTTCTTCGCCTAAAAAAAAAAAAAGATGTACCTAAAGGAAAGAAGGAAGGATAGGGGGTTTCTTCTTTCTATTCGTTTTTCAACCTAAATAAAGCCAGTGGATGAAGTTGATAATAATTATAATAATAAATGACATCAATAATCAAAGATGATCTCACAGCAACAAGCTGAACATGTTGTAGAAAATAAATAAATAAATAATAATAATAATAAAGCTTTGAATGTCGCCTCAGTCGCAATAAACTGACGACTCTGATGGGTGAGTGAAAGTTGGTCTATTTAAGAAGGAGGAGGAAATAGAAGTATATAGAGAGTGAGTATTGATTAGAAATTATTTGTTCTTCCTACTGTAACTGACTGCTAATACTCAAGAGTTGCAGTACACACACACAGACTAGTGTGTCATCACGCATTTTTACCACCATTTAATGATCAAAATTTACACCTTTATTACGCTTTTAGGGATCTAATTTAATAATCGAAAATCAGTCTAAACATAGAAATCATGTTAGAAAGTTTTAAAGAGAAGAAAGAAAAAACTGAATTAGATAAAAGAAATAAAAAAAAAACAAAACTAAATGACCTCTGACCTAACCTTCTTTGACATTTCCATGGCGTGCTTTTTCTTCTTGATAATGATGGTGATGATAATGATGAATCGACCGCCGCCTCCTCTCAAGTGTGTTGTTGTTGTATTCTTTCGATGGTGACACGATTGTCCTGAGTCATGTCGGCAGGAAAACTTGCTGCTGGTGACTAAGCCATACATATTTGTAAGATAACTCTCCATGCAAGGAGTGGGTGGGCACCCTGGCAGCCGACTCGAGTAGTAACTACACAATGAATGATCATCATCGGTTAGGGAGATGAGAATAACAGGGAGTAGGAGGAAGGAGACCAGCAGTGCGAGGAGGAGGAGGAAAAGAAGAAGAGACAATAAGAGAAAAAAAAATGGAGGAAGCCAAAAGGAGGAGGAAGAAGAGAGAGAGAGTAAAGAAGAAGAGGGAGGAGGAGGAAGCAGTGGCGATAGTGATCACATTTTAATTTTCTTTTTTCTCTTCTCCTCATTGAGTTCCGGGTTCTTGCCTACGTCATCCAGCGGGGAGTTAAGGAGGTTGATGAAAAGAAAAGGCTGACCAACAAATCCAGAAATAAATACAACCATTTGAGAAAGGAAGAAGAAGAAAAAGAAAACACACACTTATTGAGTGGGTTGTTGGATTTTTGGTTTGGAAAAAAAAGAATGTTTTTTTTGTTTTTTTTTTACAATTTAATTAAAACCAGAAAAAAAGGCAAATGACACAACTAGCTTTTAAACCCTACAACAACCCGGCTATTTATTTCTATTACTACAGGTGTTTTTTTTTCTCTGTAAATTAAAGGAAAAAAAGTGTTGTTGATTGTTCCAAACTATCATAGAAAATCATAGAAAAAATTATATTTGAATCATTAATAATCACTTCATTTTTTTAAGGGGACTTGGAATAATTTTAATATTGTGAATTAATACCGACATTTTAGAGGACGTTATGCGTTTTATATCGGAGATACCATCCTTCAGTCTCCAGGTGTCGTCAGGAATCCGAAGAAGAAGCGGAAATCTTCATATTCCAAACGAACAAAAACTGTCTTTTTCAATCCAAGAACAATAATCTACCCACGTGGAATAATTATACTTGTTCAAGAATACTTTAAAAAATGCTACTGACTTAAAACACAGGTGATCATTTCTTGAAGGAGGCCATGTGTGGATTATGTTAGATTGGGTTGGGTTTGTTTGTGATGAGGAGGCGTGTTAGTGTTTTGTTTGTGATGCTTTTGCATGGCATGGGAATAAAATAGTTTAGCTTTTTGTGTTGATAGGAAAAAATTGAGAAGGATCGGACAGAGAGAGAGAGAACTCTCTCTCACTCTCTTAATGGTTAAGTCCAAGGGGGGGGGTTTAAATATTTTGCTTATTGACTCAGTAATTCTTTCTTATCTGTTTTTAATTTGTTTTTTTTAATTAAATAAAGTGGAAATCCAATCATTATCGCAATTAAACTCGTTTAAGGTATATTATAGTGTAAATAGGTTACAGGTAATAATGTTACCTTTAGCACTCTAATTTGTTTTTATTTCTTTTTTTTAAGTGTTTTTTTTTTCACGATGTGTGTGGTGTCGGGGTTTATGCTAAGGAGCGGATGACATTTAATTCCGTCCCAAATTTACCATTTGTAATATAGGATTCCGTTTCTTATGTACGATTACGACTTTCATTTTGTAAACAAACTAAACTGAACACGACAATGTTGTTGTTGAATGTTGCGCATCATCACTGGCGGTCGGTCGGCCAGACCGAGACCAACCAACCACACTTACTTCTCAGTGTACAAAAAAATTTGTTTTTAATTAAAGGTTTTTACTTTTCTTCTAATCCAAATCAACTAGTTATGAGGGTTGAGAGTTAAAAAAAAATTTACATCAAAATAAAAGTTGAACCCGACAAATTAAGACAATAAAAAAAAAGAACACCCGGCGCCGGCGGTGCCAGCATCCAAAACAATCTGAATTATCATTCAGCTTTTTATTGCAACTAAAATCACTAATAGATCCATTAATACTGGTTAGGAAAGTAAAGTCACCATGATGGATTCTTAAAATTTCCGATATGTGGAACTAAAATCTAAGTTAAAAAAAATGAAATCAATTTAGGTTTTATTTGTTGTAATTTAATTGACAGGATAAAGGAAATTTTTGTTAAACTAGAATTCTTTGAATTCTCTAAATTCAACTAGTTTCATTCTTCAAAACTATACGAAAATTCTAATAGCTGTTTTGTTGTGCACATTTTATAAGCTCTATGATGGAAAACCTATTTGATGAAATTTCAATGTGATTAGGAAAACAAAATCAAGCAGCAAGCACACACACACGAGTCGTAATTCTCGGTTTAATAATTTTCTTTTTAAACGAATTACTTCCCTTGGTTTTTCTTATAATTCTCACCAAAAGCAGTCAGTCAGTACAAGGCAAATTTGATTTAGCAAGAAAATTCTATTTACTTTTGAAATAAACCAAAAATAAAAGAAAACAATTCTTGGAATTTTAAAATTGAATCTCCTAAACTCAGCAATTCAGTAGAAAAAAAATTATATTAAGCTTTAATTTTTCCTGAAACTAAACTTTATTGTGTTGAATATGACATTTCGGAATAGTTCTCTCCCTTTGAAAGTAACAGAGGGACCAAGTAAATTTGAAATTTCTCATAGCCACACTGTGTAAGCTTTCATTTCTTTTACTTAATAATTTGGTATTGGCAGTGATAGTTATTTTAAAGATATGCAATTTTAAACCATGAGAATCACTTTTGTTTCTTCCAAAACGTAACGATTAGGGTTTTAGAAGAAACAACAAATAAATGACGATGTTTAGTTTAAGAGTGGTTTTGGTTTATGTCATTAAACTAAAGTAATGAAAGGAATAAATTATATAAAAAACAAACTTTTTAATTGAATTCTTTAATAATATTTAAGACAGAGAAAAATATAAACAGAAATGAATTTCAATAAACTCTAGAAAAAAAATGGGAAAATTTCCTGACTTCATAGAAAGAGTAGTTTTATTCAAAAAAAAAAGAAAAAAGAAAACAAAATTCTTAAGTATTAACTTCCACGGGGCTTTATAGGAATGTGAATAAACTGTAAACTTCAAAATAACATTTTCTAATTAAATAAAAATTCAAGATTAGAAATAAATGTAAATTCGATGATGCTATAGAATGGAACAGTGAACTTTTAGTTTTAAACCCTTTTTTGAATTGTAAAAAAAATCTTGATAACGATAATACTTTCTTTTGAAAATATTTAAAAAACAAACCTAATTTTATATAAAAAAATTAAAATATTAAATCAAAGGGTTGAACTATTGATTGAAAACTGTGTTTAGAGTTATCTATTTTGGCAACAGGTCATTTGAAAAGTTTCATTATGAAATAGTTAACCTCAAATAAACTAATTTTAAGAATAAACAATCTTTATATAATAAGGGAGGAAAGAAAAAGACTCAAACTTTTATTTTAAATTTCAAAGATGAGCTTTGGTTCAAGAACAATAAGTTGTCTCATTGAATGTTTAAACCAATTCTAATCCATTAGGTTCAGGTCTTTATTTTTACTGGCAGTGGTAGTCCTCACTCTTGTCATAGTCAGGTCTATCAGTCATAATCACTTTTTTTTTCTAGGATGTCTAAGCTTTACATGGCTTGCAAGGTCAAACATTTTTACTATATTGTGCTACAGAATAGCCAAGGTTTTAATCAAATACAAAAATTTCAAACTAATGTTTGTGTCAATCAATTTACAAAAACCGCATTATGAAAATGATGAATTGATATTTGAATGTGTAGAAGATAGGGTTAGGCCAAATATTTGCAAGTATTTTAAATAATTGTGCCGATATATTATTTTTCAAATTATAGCTCAATACATTCTAAGATTTAAAAAATGAGTTAAAAAGTATGTTGATTTGTATTTAGCTAAATGATTTTCTTAATTGATTTCCATATCAATAAAAAAAGGGTTTTTATTAATCATTAACTAGTATAATGTATCCAATATAAAAAGATAAACACCACAAAATGCAAAATATTTTGAAAGAAAAAAGAAAATTTGTGTGGATTCCTTCAAGAGTACACGACAGCAACATAAAACAAATAGGAAAAACATTGGAAGGTAGGTTAAAACAAAATATCTAGAGAACATAAAAATGTAATAGTTTTCTAACAGCATGATGATGACAAATGAGGCATATGCACTCATAACTAGAGTCATCCTTTAATATTTGCTCATCATGTAATAATCCAAGGGGAAGTCACTGCGGTAATACAACGATTGTGGTAAGTCAATAATGAATGAAATTCTGCTTTTTGTAAGTAGTATGTAATGTAGGTAAATATATTGAATTCTTTTTAAAATCTTTTTTATGCCTAATTATATGACTAATACTAATACTCTTTATATCCATGGATAAGCACTTTACCCCCCCTCCCCTCCAAAATAATTAATAATTTTAAAAAAGTGACAATGCCCTAAAATCATTAATTTAAGAGCTACATCATCAAGTTGAGCTCTACTGAGGGAATTTTATGTACTCGATGGTAAAAAGCTTTTACTTTTTATTTTTAACCCAAATATGTAATACACTTGATTTTAGGAATTAGATTACCTATTGAAAAATGATTGTATCCATAGGAATATTATTCAATACATAATTATATAATGATTATAGATAACTTATTAATATTTTATCATAATAAATAATTATAAAAGTTATTAATTTAAATTTGGTATAGTTTATTTTTTTTATTCAAGAAGGATGAACAAATCTTATTGCAACAATACAAAAATGCTAACAAAATTCAATACAAATTTTGTGTAAAAAATTTGAATGTTTTTATTTAAAAAAAATCTATAGGATGAAAAAAAATAAAATTAACACACACACAGACAAACAAAACAAATTAGAAATGAAAAAAACTAAAAAGGATGACATAAATAGAATTAAAAAAACAAAATTGTTTTAGAACTTTTTTTTTGTCGTTGTTGTTTGTTTTGCACAAAGAAAATGTTTGAGGTTTTTGAATAGGTAGAAGAAAAAAAATATTTAAAAATTAAGAGATTAAAATAGAAATTTTTGCTATATTTAATTGTGAGTGTAGAGGGCAATATTAATGTTGGTGATAAAATAATTTATCTTGGGTCGCATTAGAAACTTCATTTCTTTATAAAATAATTTTTTACTAACGTTTTACATCTCTTATCCCATTAGAATTGTTTGCATTCCACTTCTAGTGCAAAAATCCTTATCACAGTTTTTTTATTTTTTATCAAAGTACATTAAATAATTTTGGTATATGAAAAAAGTCTAAAATTCAGGCATTACCCAACTCCCATTTGATTGTTTAGAATTAAAAGGTTAAATTTCAGTTATCAATTTTTTGGTTGCTGAAGGGTGTTAAACCAGTTGGAGTTCACAGAATCCCAACAGTGTATGGTGCTACATGTTTCAGCCAAAGAAATTTCTACAAATGGGCTAAATTGTTTAAAGAAGGGCATAGCTACGTTGAGGGTGAAGACAGGCCTGGCCGCTTTCTAGAGATGATCAGATCAATTAATGAATTCATTCAGTCTGACAGAAAAGTGACAGTGAAGATTATTGCAAGGAATTTGAAATCATATAAAAAAAGCGGGTGTCATCAGTCAGTAGAAAACTCATTTTTTATCATGACAATGCAAAGCTTTACACAGCAGCCGAAACAGTGCAGACCAACAAGCTGAGCTGGGAACTGCTCTCTCAATTCTATTAGAGCACAGAGAATACCCCTTCAGACATTTGATGATTTGATCTCTTAAATATGAGATGCACAGAATTTGAATATAATGATGAAGTCAAAAGTGTTGTGAGCAACTGGCTGAGACATAAGTCCACAGTTGTTTATGCTGAAGGTATACAGATGCTTGTGCCAAGATGAGAACAGTGTGTGACAGCACTAAGAAACTATGTTGGGGAAAAAAGTATTTATCTGTATTAGAAGACATTTTACAGGAAAATTCCACTTATTTAATGAATGGCCCTAGTACAAGACGAGCCAAGTTTTTTTTTTTTTTTTATCTGTCATAATTTATCTATGTGGTTTATATATGCGTAAATTATGTGCAATCGCAATTTAATGTATACAAACACATGTCCTAACATAGATACAATTGGATACAGTTTAAAAGACATTTGATTAGTACACATTACTTTGATTTCATTTTTTATCTAGATAATTTAAATCTAAAAAAGCCATAAAATTTGGGAGGGAGGAGAGAGAAGATGAATGATTTATTTGTTGCGTTGTCACCAGATGTGCGCATATATTACTCACAGAAAAGAAAGAAAGAAAGAAGAAAAAAGAGCTTTTCTTCAAGTTTTTTTTTTTTTTTTTTTTTTACTTTTTTTTTCGGTGCTGGTGCACAGGACACAGGAATCTATTGATATATCATTCAAAATGTTCCAACAACCTTTTTTTTTTTTAAAATAAAAACAGGTATGATTAGAAAGAAATTTTATTCATGTATTCCTGAGGCAAGAGATAATGAAAATAGAAACGATGCATAATCAAACTGGTTAAAAGTAACGATAGATAAAAAGAGAAAGAAAAAAATTGGAAAAGAAATTGTTCCAAAAGTTTGAATAATTGACAAATTGTGAAAAACCATTTCTATAAAAAATACTTACAAGTTACTTGTGATTTTGAAGATTGGTCGCTTTCTGTGCCTTCATTAATGGCACAATCAATCTAAAGAGAAAAAAAAAATATTTGAAATTTATTTTTGGTTTTTGATTTGTTCTTATTTCAATCATAATTCAAGACAAAAATAGAAAAAACAAAAATTCATATCAAACAAAATTAAGCAACAAATGAGAATTGTTAGAAAAATTACAGAATCATTGCCCGGCTTTGCCCAAGTATTAGGGACTTGCCACTAAGGTAATTTAGGAAATCTATTATATAGGAAAGCTGTTAATGCTTTTTTATACAAAGTTCATTTCTAAAGCTTTTTTCTAAACGTAGTTAAGGAAGCCTATTATATAGAAAAGCAGTAACATACATATAAAAACATTAGTGGTCTGAATCATTTTTTTTTAAACTATTGTAGTTGCATTTTCTGAAGAGTCAAGTTATTTAGGATTTTATACAACCAAAAAAATTTCACATGGAAACTGAATTATAATTAGGCATCATTTTTGCCAACGTTGGAGTAAATAGAATGGAAAATGTTTACTTCTTTCAACAGAAAAAAAATACACTTTTTATAAAGTATTCTTTTACTTATACACATGTAGTTTTGATATTGTTTAGTTTTAAATTTTGAAAATAAACAATGTAGAAATAATATTAAATTTAAAGAATATCTATAATATGACTATTAAATAAAAAAAAAAAATTATGTATAAACTAATAAATACATTTTAATTAAACTTTTATTTTTATTAAATGATTGGATGTTGAATTTCTAGAATTTCAATTTAACAAAATTTAAAGATTTTTGTACATGCAATAATTCTGCAGGATTTATTTTTAGATATTTATGGGCTTAAAAAATTGACAATTGTTTTGAAAATTTTGTAACTTTTATATCACCTTTTTTACAAAGTAGAAAGTTTGAATTCTTTATTGATTGAAATAAAGTGACAAGGTAAACTTTTATAAATGCATTTATTTTTATGTTTTAATGTTCAAGAATGAATTGGATAAAATTGTATTGGTTCTGATAATCTTTTCCAAATATTCAGATAACCTACAAATCTGATATATGTCCCCAAAAATATATCAAAAAACAGTAAAATGTAAAAAAATTAAAAAATATTTTTTTTTACAATATTCAAGGTGTAATAAATAATGAAAATTCAAGGGTTTAAAAATTACATCATTCATTTAAATAATATTTCATAATTTAGATCTTGAAGTTTTTAATTGAAGTAAACTTATGCCAATTTAATAAAAATAGAGACAAAACAATTTGTATCTTCTCACATCTATAGAATAGCTAATGTGGAGTTTCATGAAAAGTTTTAATAACTTTTTTTTTAGACATGATAAAAAAAACAAACCAAGATTCTTCACAAAAATATGGCAATTTAAAGAAATGGTTTAAAAAAATTACATTAAAGATAAAAAAAAATTACCCTGGTTAATTTATTAAATCTGATGTAATGAGATACTTCTTACTGATGATAAGTATTTGAGATCATTTTCTTTGAACAGTTTTAAAATAACAAAAGATGCACTATTTAGTCCATAGCTCGAGGGAATATTGGGATTCATACCTTTTCCAAGGATATTCATCGAAATGAGAACGTAAAGGAAACAACTGGAATTCAAACTCACAAATTACGTTTCCGAAGTCAAACGGCCTATCTACTG
The DNA here is from genome assembly GCA_034780655.1 of Idiosepius hallami. Classification (NCBI taxonomy): domain Eukaryota; kingdom Metazoa; phylum Mollusca; class Cephalopoda; family Idiosepiidae; genus Idiosepius; species Idiosepius hallami. The sequence goes on from JAUZSX010275530.1 coordinate 11,701, forward strand.
CCCTAGGTGGACCTTTGTATTACATATAAGGAAGAAGATATCAATGTTAATATACGTTTACTTCCACTTAGAGTAATGAACCTGTAACTGCTGGGAGAATTTCATTAAGAACTGTCAATGTTTTTACCAACCAATAATGGGAAGTATTTACAAAGGTATCTAATAAAAGAAGAAATCTTCAATCCATGATTGATAAAAAATTAAAATTCTGGCATTTCAGATCTCTCTTCTTTGGACCAGATAACTAAATACAGGGTCCCCAAAAAGTTGATGTGCGTGTGTGTGCAGTATAAAATAATGTATTAATGCCAATGGATGATGTTTTTTAAAAAAAAGTATCTTAAACGAAATGCTGAAATCATTTTATTGCTAGTAATTGTATTGTTTAAATGTTTAGAATGAAATTTACTGATTATTGTTTTATTTAAATTTCTATAAACCCAGTTGAGTTGAGTTATGCATAGTGCACTCACTGCACTGTCCACTGTACTTTAGAGAGGGCGCAGTAACTTTTTGGATACCCTGTCTGTCGTCACCCTGTATGACAAGAGACTTGTACTAAATCTTTTCTAGCATTTATTGATTGTTTATTTATTTTATCTTTTTTTTTACAAATTTTTTTCTTATTTAGGTTGACAACAAGATGTGTATTTTGGTGCCTGATAAATTTGAAAAAGAATCACTGTTTAACGGTGGTGACTGGTGCTTTCCCATTTTTATGCACTTTGTGGAACTGTCTGCTTCTTGTAGTGCCAAATTTATTCGGAACCAAAATACACATTTGGCAAAATAAAATCGTATATAAACGTTTAATAACCAAAAAACTAAACTGGATCGGGTAAGGTAGGTGAGGAGTGTGAGTCTACCAGGTTATCTTTTTTTTTTTTTTTTTTACTCTACCGCTAATGGCCCAAATGCAATAAAGAAACGATCGTTAACGACGAGGGTCGTGACTCGTGAACACAAAAAATAAATATTTATTTAAAAAAAAAAAAAAAGAAAGAAATTTTGCTGTTGTGAATAATCTACCTTGAAAATTTTAGTCAGTCAAATTTTTGACGGGTCAGAGGTCACGATGATGGTCCAAAAATGAACTTTATTAGACCGAAACGTTCGGCCTTTGAATTTTGTTTCCAGTCTTTTCTTGGGTCTTTTTTTTTCCCCACAAATATTTTTACAAGGAAAAAAAAATCCCAATACCAACAGTTACAAAATTTTTTAAATTATTATAAAAAAAATAGAGAGAAAAAAGAAGTAGGGGGAATTATGCCGACGGTTAATAAGATTTTGATTGAGAACTAAAATCCCTTAAACCATTTATTTAATTATTGAAAAAGTTATAAACATTGGACAAAATAACCAGTAAAGTTTTGTTTTAAATATTGATTTTGGTTTCAGTTACACACATAGTCAGTACTTACACTAGTACATACAAGAGAAATTTGTTTTAATGTTTTAGTTCACGAGTTTTTAGCAAGTGTCAATTCCAACATTATTATCAATTTTTAACTTTTATTCAAAATACCAAAATAGTTTTAAAAGTATTTTTGGAAAACAAATTCACACTCTTTACAAACTTTAAGATTGTTAGGTATTTACTTTTTAAAAAGAAGATATTAATTTAAATATCATCAGCCATTTAACTTACCGTCTTTCTTGTCTATAAATAAATACATTGCAACAAGAGGAAGGTTGGGTTGGGTTGTTTAAGTCAAGGGACATAAGCGGGTTTTTAATTTCATTTCTTTCAAAAATTAAATAGCGTTATGTCCCTTTGCTTCAGAAATCATAGTGGCCATCTTTGATTTTTAACAACGAAATGGTAAGGTTTTTTTTTAATGTTAAGAATTGTTTTTGACGGTAAAAAAACATTAATATCAAGTTTAAGCGAAACTATTTGCGGTATTTATGCAATAGGGAAAAAATGATAAGGTAATCTCAGTTTCTGAACCAGGAATTTCCGGAAAATCACAGATGTTAAATTCCTTTTTTGCCATTTTGTGTTTTTAATGATCAAAATTACTATTAATGACGTTTTTGGTTGTTTCTGTTTCGTTTTATAGTTGTATATAAAAATACAAGGGGAAACAAGAAGACTCACATAATTTATACAAAGATTTATCTAATGCAAGAGTCAAATGTCTAAATCTAATGTTTATTTACTATCAGAAATTGAAATTGATTTTTTTGTTCTAATTGAATAAACAAATATTAAATGATTAAAAAAAAAAAGATCGACAATCAAAATAACTGCAAACTGATTTTTTAAAAAATCAATGTTTTTTCTATTGAGGTTTTTAAGTTATTTTTTAAGCCTTTTTGTCTTTCCTCATTTCGGTAAAGTAAATATTGAAACAATTTCCTTAAGGATTAGGGTTTTTCCCTACAAATACCTTCCATGTGTATATTTTGTGATGAAGGTAATATTTGAAAAAAATAATTTAAAAGAAAAAAGGATGACAGAATTTTAGATCGATTTGTTAATTTATTCAATTTTTCCCCAAGAAACAATTTTTGAGCTCTTTTCGTGATTAGTGCATTTGGATTTCAATTTAATGGTAAACGAATGCAATTACAAAAATGATTCTTAAAAAAAAAAAAAAAACCGTCGAAACACCAGTGAAATAAACAGTAAACAACACCAAAAATCTTTCTATTGTAGAAATTAAAAAGCGCCATATTTTAAAAGACTTCATATTTAAATTATTGGTTATCTCTAAATTCAAATTCAATGAACTTTTGCCTTTTTATATTAGAAGCTTTAGTCAGAGGGGTCAGGTGTGTGTGTGTGTGTGTGCTGATGAATGTAAATCATGAAGTGAAAATCAGAAACCTATTGAAGTGATTAATTTTTAGTGTATTTATATAGTTATGTATAACATTTCAGAGTGACATGATAAAAATTATTTTTGTTATAATCATCAATATTTAACATATTAAAAATATATAAAACCTACAAAACCCAACAGTTTTGTTAATATATTTTCCAGTACATAAATTATTGAAGAAACATTTTCATGATTTCTGAAAATGTTTGTTACAAACATTTATATTTAATGAATTTAACAAAAAGAAAGGCTTCCTTAAAAATAATAACTTAGAGGTTTTTCTTTCTGTTATCAATAAAAATTGGGTAGTTTCCTAATCCCGCTTAACTTATTCCAGAGAATTTTTTGAGTATGGGCACTATAGATAAACGAATTTTT
>JAUZSX010275861.1:0-14904 GCA_034780655.1 Idiosepius hallami
AAACGTAGTGTAATAACATCAAAAAAATACCTACTAAGATGAGGACAAAAGTCCGAATAATAAAGTTAATACCTAGAATGATGTAAGTTTGTCAAGAATATAATCTATAAGTGTTAAGATTAGATAATTCCATTAACCATTACAACCAGTGCTGCTTTGGGCAGCAAATTTGCTTTTTGCTGTTTCCGTCGCATACTTATTTTACAAGATAGAGTCACTACTATTCTCTACCCCCAACCTGCAAGTCCTTTAGTGGGCTTTTAAAATCAATGTTGCCCTTCACCAAGATGAGACTCTTCCGAGTTAACGAGGACCCCATCTGCCCGAGGCGGGTAAAGGTAAATGCATTGACTGGGATTTGAACTTGCCTAATACGATTCGATAGTCTGAGCTTTTACCAATGCTCCATCTCGCCGCCGAGATAATTGGTTTGGTTTAAAATTTAATTTGCAACATAAAGACTCCCCAAACAATTACCAAATCTGGTAAGCAGTAGAAAAGACAGATAGTGGCCATTTCAACTGGAACTTTGAGTATTATCAAGTCATGTTGGAGAGAAATCATTAGAATTATTTAAAAAATCATTATATGTTAAAATGTACAGCTATCAATCCATCCGTCTATCTGTCTATCTGTCTGTTTGTCTGTCTCTCTCCCTCTGTGTTTCTCTCTATATTTATTTGTATAATATTTATGTATAGTCTTTGATCAAAGCCTCTGGTATTTTGAGTGGGTGCAAGTTGCCTTTTTAGGGTAAAGGGGCTGCAAAGTGCATTCCGCGTCGATGTCACTATAAGTCTAAGCACGGTAGTGTGTTTAAGCATGAAAAGAAAAACGACCTTAAGAACAATCGTGAAAATAACAAGAAATGGCTTCAAACTTTTAAAGTGATATATAACAGTTTTTTTTTATTTTGTCAAGGGTGGAGATTATGTGGTGACCCTGATGGATTACTATGGCGCTGATTTTGCAGTCCTTTGTGTTGCTTCTTGTGAAGCTATCGCAGTTATGTGGGTTTATGGTAAGTGCTATAATAATAATAGTATTAATTCAGTACTTTATTATTAAACCTTTGGTTCCTGTCTTAGCAAAATTACCAACTAGTCACTTAGAACTGTTCTATTAAAGCAGTGGTTCTCAAACTGGGGTCCGCGGTCCACTAGGGGACCGCGAAGGAGTTGAAGGGGGACCGTGAAGAGTCCATTCAGTACTTGAAATTGTCGACTAGCCCATTTGGGATTGTTAGTCATAATGACATCGTTGTTGTAGGCAGGCCCGTCGGACTGGTTGTTATAAAAGAGTCAGAGAGCCATCTAAAATATCATAAAGATACTGCCATGCAAAAAATCTCAAAATAGTTTATGAACCACTGGTTTAAAGGAACATATTTAGAGGCGAAATATTAATGTGTTTTCTTTTGCCTTAAATCGCCAGGGATGATATATTGGTCTTTTAGAATTCCAAGGATAAATTTTAGCAATATTGCCTGGCCTTGAGCGATTTGAAGGATTTGACCCCTTAGCATCAAATTGAATTTGTTCCACATGTCCAAATACCAAAAATATCAAATTTCAAGTCTCTTGAATTACGATTCCAAAGTGCGAATGCCTACCAGATCGACCAAGTGGACCTCTTAGTCTCTGTGTGTGTGTGTGTGTGCGTGGATGCGTGCGCGGATGTTTATGTGTGGGGGCGTGTGTGTGTGTTTGCATCAACTCTTGAATGCTCAAGTAGGACTGTGACAATATTCTTTTAAAAATATGCCTTATATTTTCTTGATAAATATCTTTAAAAAAATTTTTCTTCAAGTAGATGCTTAAGACTATAATATTTACTTGGTGAGCAGCAACAACCAAGTTTAGCAAAAGGCCATAAGATTTGAAGTACCACGATTCTAGAGCCAGCTCCAACTTTGCTGCCCAAAACAGATGCCTAAAAATATGTTTTTTCTTTTCTCAGGAATATTCTTTTTAAAAGGAATTCACTTTTATTTCTCAGGAATATTTTTTTTAAAAGGAATTCACTTTTATTTCTCAGGAATATTCTTTTTAAAAGGAATTCACTTTTATTTCTCGGGAATATTTTTTTGTTTTTAAAGAATATGCATTTGGTTAAAAGAATATTCTTTTTAAAAAAAGAATATGATTTTTCCTAAAAAAATATTCTGTATGCAAAGAATATGCTTTCCATAATAGTAAGAATCTTCTCATAGCCGTGATAACATATTTTTATCAAAAATATTCTTGTCGCAGCCCTAGAGTGATCTTTAAAATGCTTTAACATTAGAATACAATAACTGACAATTTTCTATTTATAATATATTTTTTTAGATTTTATTATGAGTAATTGACATGGAAGTCTCTAGTGAGAATCAGGCTCTCATTAGATTTCATTTTCATAATTTTCTTAATCAATAAAACTTGATTTTCCACGCATTCTGATATTGAGAGATTGTTTACTAGTTCCAAATATAATATCCTGATGCCTGATTTGATAGTTTGTGATTTAATCTTTTTTTTTTAATAACAGGTTTCAGGCGTTTTCTGGCTGATGTGAAATTCATGATTGGCTTTACCCCTCATCCAAGTATTTTTTGGTGTTTCTGCTGGGTTATCTGTTCACCGATACTTATCACGGTAAAGGATTATTGTTTCATTTCTACCTTATTTTATCATTTGGAGGATGGTTGTATTGTTCTACAACACATCGACTCTTTTGGGATTTATTCTAAGCCGAGTCAAGTTGTCATATGTAGAAGAATCCCTTAAGATAAGATGACATGTGTTTTGTTTTTTTTTAGTTTTGTTTTATGGCATATCAACTTTTTTTGGTCATTTAATGCTGGTAGCATCCATTTTTGATAAAGGACCTTTTTTGTCCACACATACTTTTTGAGTGACACAATGTGCACTATTTAACCCATAGCTGGAGAAAATGTGGTGATTCCTACCTTTCCGTAGGGTATTATTCCAATTACTGAGCAATTAGGGAGCTTGCTGCCCTTAGGAAGCTTGCGCCCCTTCTGCAATTGCAGAGTCTGTGGTGGCCCTAAGCATAGCCCTGGTGTGCAGTAAGCTTTGCTCTATATCTAGTCATTCTTATTGGATAAACCCAACAATAATGTAATTCAATTTTTGTATTTTTAAATGTACAATTAGATTATTTTGTGTGTCATTTCAGGTCTTGTTCGTTTATCGCATGATAAAATATGACCCGCCCACATATCCTGAATTAGAGTTGATTGGCAGCAAAGAAGGACCATTCCCTGAATTTGCTCAGGGTATTGGATGGGCATTAACTGCAATAGGACTGATGCCGATTCCAATTTATTTCCTTTATAAGCTATTCACTTCAAAAGCCGGTTCTATATCAGAGGTAAGTTAGGACAAAGAACCATCTGTCAAGTTTGTGAATCTTTGAATCTAGCAAAAGCCCAAAAAAGAAAAAGAAAGATAGGGAATGTTATTGATAATTGTTATGATGCCGAGTGGTGGTAAAAGAAGGAACAAAGGCAGATTGATAGATTAAGAGAGTTTTATAACAGGTTTGGTTAGTAGTACAGAGAAAGAGTTATTATAGTCATTAACAGGGTGTCATGCAAGAACATCTAAGTAGCTTTGTCTACGCCTTCTGACAAGCATGCTAGCAGGCTCTGCTTTGCGCGAGTCTATTTAGTGATAGTAGGAGGGGTGTAAGCCCCCACAATAATAATGATAGTGGTAATGGTGATAAATTTACTGTTGTTGTCTTTGTTGTTGTTGTTGAACAAGATGACCTTTTCTTGCCCGTTAAGACTTGGATGAGTCTTCCTGTTGTTATGGAGTTTTTTTCGCAATCTTAGGCTGAGACTCCCAGTCCTCACCCTAGGGGATTAGTCTAATCAATGGCGTTTATAGCTGCTGGTCAGACAGTGTGTGGGATGGTATGGGGGAGAAAAGGAAAGGTCCTTAAATTCGAATGCTTAATTCATTGGACTGATCATAACACAATCCGCTGAGTACAGTACCTGATATTCCTAAGTGGTCACCCATTTTAGTACTAAACAGGTTCTAGGTTGGTTCACTTTGGTGATCTGTCAGGAACTGGTCTCTCCAACATGACTTGACTGTACTAGTTTTGCTGCTGCTGCTGCTGTTGCTGCTGGTGGCATTGGAAGTGATGATGATGATGATGGTGAGGATGACGGAGATAATAATGATGATGATAGTGATGATGATGGTGATTATGATGGCGATCATGAGGATGATCCTGATGATAATGGTAATGATGATTATTATGATGATGGTGAGGATGACAGTGATGATAATGATGATATAGTGATGATGATGGTGATTATGATGCTGATGATGATCATCGAGATGATAATGGTAATGATGATTATGATGATAATGGTGATGATAGTATTTATGATGGCGATTATGATTATGATGGCGATCATGATGATCGTGATGATAATGGTAATGATGATTATGATGATGATGGTGATGATAAGGATGATGATATTGATGATGATGGTGATTATGATTATGATGGTGATGATGGTGATAGTGGTGATGATTATGATAATGATGGTGAGGATAATGATGATGAGGATTATGATGATGATAATGAAGGAAAAAAGATTAGATAGTGATTGACTAAAGAATGGGCCTGAAGAGTTTTATTTAAGGGGATGCCTGTGTATCTGGTTTCATCAGATGAGAAACATTGTTTTCTCCCTTAATGTTTATTCTATCTTATTTTCAAGTTCTTTTTTTAAAAGGATATTGAAGTTTTATTACTCTTTTGTTGTCAACTTGTGTTCAACATAAATAAGAGAACTTGAAAAGCATAATAAACATTACGAATAGCATCAGAATGCGAAAATGGTTTGTGGCCGACTTTTTGCTCAATTAGAAAGCAAGGGATGATGCACAATAAATGTAACAAAAGCATAATAAATATTAAGAATAACACTAGAAAGCTAAAGAGGGTTTTTTTTATGGATATTAAAGATTTAATATTAAATTGAAAATCATAATAAACATTAAGAATAACTCAGAAGGCCAAATTGGTTTGTGGCCGACCTTTTGCCCAATTAGAAAGCAAGAGATGCACAATAAAAATTAACAAAAAGACGAAATATGGAGAACAGAGGACAAAATATAAAGTTATTTGTTCAGTTGTGGAAACTGTGCTGAATTTTATTTTATTTATTTTCTACTTTCAGAAATTCAGAGAAATTACAACTCCTACTTCTGATTGGGGTCCGGTGAAAAAGAGACATGTGAGTGGATTTGATAACTATGCGATGGAAGCACAGAGATATTGATCAACAAACCAGAGCCAATTCCAGTGACGATTGGAGAATCAATATTCTTCTTCTTTTTTTATTCTTTTAAATTTCCAATGAATTTTTTTTTTTATTAGCATCGCTGTTTTTAATTATATTTATTTCATTATTTTCTATTAAGAAAAACACTTTAATTGGTTTTAAATGAATTGCAACTAATTAAATAAAACAACTTTTATTTGAGTAATTTCTAAGAAAAACAAATGACAGACACAAAATGTTATATTTACTTGGTCAAGCACCAACCCAAGTTAGGCACAAGACCAATTGTACATACTCTTAATATACCTGGGATTTTTGTAATCAGTGTTACCCTTCACCTAGATGAAGATATATTTACTTGGTCAAGCACCAATCCAGGTTAAGCACAAAGGCCATTTTTACGTAATCTTTATATACATGTATTCAGTGTTGCCCTTCACCTAGATGAGTTGTGCTCCCGACTTAACGAGCCCCAAACGTCCGAGGCAGCTAAAGGTGAATGTAATTGTTTTGTCTTGAATTTGAACTTACGTAACACAATTCCAGAGCCAAGCTTTTACCAATGCTCCACCCTTACTGCCCAAATAAATTTGATATAATACAATTTAATTAATTACATCAGTTGTTTTAACCATTTTTTAAGGTGGTACGGCTTCAACTTTATATAGTAATAAAATTGTCTTTTATAATTTAAGGAAATGAAGAAAAGACAAAAGTAAATTTAATGACTATAATTTGTTTTCAAAATAAACACTATAATAGTTTTGATTTAAATAAAACAAATGGATCAAAATTTATTCAGGCAAAAAAAATCAAGAATAAATTTATGAAAATCGGTGAACAGACATTTCATCACTTAACATTTATTCACACAACTGTTTATCACAGACTTGTAACCACTAGACATTTAATCACATAGTCTTTTCATCACATGTACGCTTTAGCACTTTTTTCATCAAATGGACAACTTATGTTGTCATAAGTAAAGAATTTAAAGAAATGATAAAATCACAAAATAGTCAAGAAAAATGAATGATAATATAAAAAGATTGAGAAAATTACATAGGAAAAAATTTATTGAATATATTTTTAATAGGTTTTATAATTTTTTTATTTAATACATTCAAGCAATCTGGTGTAAAATTGAGAAAATTACATTAAAAAGAAATTGAATATTTAAAAAAAAAAGAAAAAAAAAATCATGCATTTTTGTATGAAGTGTTAAAAATGTCTTAAAATAAAGGACGAGTTTTCTATAACTCGAAAATAAATATTTTTGAACAACCTTTGATTTTCCCAATTTTTTATTTTAAATTTTAAAAAATTAAAGTTTAATTATAAATCAAGTTCAGTTAATATATTTATAATCACATTTTTGTAATTATGAATTTCTAGATAAAGGCTAGAAATCACATATTTTTTTTTCTATTGAAAAGAAAAAAGGAGAAAAGACATCTGATGTGATGGTCATGTAAATTTTTATTCATGTAAATTTTTATTCAACTTCAATAACGATACTATTATTTCTGCAAACAATCTGGCATGAAATTGAAAAAATTATATTAAAAAAAAAGATTAAATTTGGATATTAAAAAAAAATGTATTTTATGTCTTTTAAACTTGTGTAAATAAGAGTTTTTTTTAAAATAATTTTTTAAAGTGTTTTTGTATCAATCAGGTGTAATCAGGTGTTTTTGTATGAAGTTTTAAAAATGTCTTAAAATAACAAGTTTTCCCTACCTCGAAAATAAATATTTTCAAACAACTTTTAATTTCTCTGTTTTTTATTATTTTTTTTTAGATTAAAGTTCCATTATAAACTAAGTTCATAGTTATAATGAAGAGTAATAAAAAAGACTGTCAACGAGCATACCATGATTTAGAAATTATATAAATAAATAAATAAAAAATCATGAAAAAAACATCATACTATATGAATGTGACTAAAAAGGTGTTTTTTTTAAACACGTTTTATATTTTTTTATCTATAAGTTGATAAACTCATATTTTTTCGTCTCCCTTCACTGACCAAGTTGGGACTATTTTTCTTACAACCTGACATTGTTATTGCCGTTACCAATTATGATTATTATCATTTACCTTGTTTAATCTTTTATTCAAATATAAAATCTAGATCTTTTTGTTATTGTTTATTCATTTAATTGCTGTGAAAGCATATACATACAGCCTCAAAAAAATCTACCAAATTTCTGAATATAACAAGGATTAGTAAAATTCATTATGTGGCAAATCAACTTTTTTAGGTCATTTAATGCCAAGAACAATCACTTTTTGATAAATGTTCTTTTTGTCCACAGTTTTTTTAATCACAGTTTTTTTAATATGCACCATTTAATCAATAGCTGGAGGGAATGTGGAAACTTGTATGTTTTCCAAGAGTCATAGTCTAATTATTTTGTTTTCTGGCATTTCAATCTGATTATTAACATTGACCTCATCCCAATAGTTTTCCTGTGTTATCTCTTCGGTGGTAAGTAAACACCCATTTGCAAAAATGTCCAATTTACCATACCGCCCATTCCAATTTCATCCATTGACAATAATGTCCAATTTTTTAACGTCCACAGAAAAAAAAACAAAAAAAAAGTCCGAACAAAAATATTGCCAACCACAAAATAAATGGCCTATCCATAACCTAACCAGCGCCTTAAAGAAGGCGCTGACCTAACCCTCTTGAAAAACGAAATAATCATCTATCTAATTATTTGATTGATTTGATTTTTTTTTAAATTGGGCTTTTTCGCCAATTGACGATTTGGCCTAATTCGACAATGTTCCATGGACATTAAAAGAATTGGACATTATTGTTGATGAGTGAAATTAGAATAGTTCTAATGGCTATTTGAACCTTTTTGCTGATGGATGATTGAGCTGAAGACTTTGCTGTTTGTGTCACTGTTTACATTGAATAGTTTATTGAGTGGTTACTGTTGTTGCATATAATATATACACTATTTCTTTACAATATTCATATTCAATGATATTTCTCAAAAAACAACGATAAGCTGTTCTCATTTTGAAGAGACATAGGATAGTACACTAATATATAATCTAAGGGAAGTAACTTTATACGTCTTAAAAATTCAAGTTTTTTTCATCATGCTGTTTTCGATTAAAATGTAGCTATCAATGGAGGAGCGGAACGACTTTTTAGGTTGTTTAAAAAAATGGAAATTCATAATTTTGTGCCACAAACAGAAAATGGAAGTGTTAATTTACTTAATGTTTTGATTTTTTGGCCTGGTATCATTTTGTCAGAAGTGAGAGTGACACCACTAAACTTCTCCATAAATTTTTCATCGAGTGTAGAGAGTTATACAGGCCCAATAAATAATGCACTGTACCTCTAGGTGTAATGGTTTAGGCTTTATCTATAAAATATATATAAATGTGTATGTGTGTTTATAAAAGCATTAGTAGGTAATTTGCGCAAGTGATTTTTGCAAATTATCTAATTAACTATACATGCAGAACTGTTCGAAATATACCCAACATACGCAAATTACCCTAGAGGACTGTGGTTCCCAACCTTTTTTTACTCCTGCTCCCTTGAAAAAATTTTCCTTTAACCTCACATCCCCTACATTTTATTTTTTGTTCAAGGATAAAAGATGTGTAATTATTCAAAATTTTATCAAAAGAAGATATTTATTTCACTGAAATATATGTAAAAAAAAAAATAAGACTTTTTTAAAAAGTTTTCCATCACGTTATCGGCCTAAGTTTTTGAAAATTTTCTTAGAATCTCCTTAAAAGATATCATATTCTTTTAAAGTACAAAACAATTCATTAAACTAAAGAAATTTCTTAGAAGTTGCAGCCCTGCTTCTCAAACCCCTTGGAATGATGTCTTGTACCCCTTGGGAGTGCGAGCAGCCCTGGTTAGGAACCAGGGTCCGACAGGTATATTGGAATTATTTTAAAGAGTTCTTTCTGCATGTATGGTTAATTAGATATATTTAATATTTGTCTGGGATCACCAAAAAAAAAACTGTTCTCATAAATTAAAAAGTTTAAAAAGTTAAAGAAGCCCTGTTTTAGTTATGTCAGGCACAGAAGTTTGAATAAATTTAATTTTCAAAAACTCAAGTTTAAAAACTCTAGTTGTTGTTGAGCAGGAAGACCTCTCTCTTTACCCATTTGGGATTAGATTAGGCCCCCTGTTGTTATAGAGTTTTAAAGTATCAGATAAATCTGAGTCTCCCAGTCCCCACCCTAGGGGGTAACTCTAATCGAAGACGTTTCTTTAGCATGGTTGGTGTGAGGGAGGTGGAAGGTCATTTAGTTCGAATGCTTAATGTGTTTGACTGATCATACCATAAACCACTAACCAACCTGGAAAAGTACCTGATATTCCTAAGTGGTCACTCATCTTAGTACTGAACAGGGTCTATGTTGCTTAATTTCAGTGATCTAGCAGAAACTGGTGATTAGTGAGTTGAGTAGTTGTTCTTTAAATGTATATAGTATAGTAATTTGCGTTCAATAGATAATTTTGGTAGCATTGTTTCAATAAAATCATTATGTTGGTGAATTCTGTGTGTTTGTGTAACATACTGATCTCTGCAGGTTTACTGGCTCAACAACTGAACACATACATAATTCAGTCGTCTCATAAAAATTTGAACTTTACAAGTGATCCCTAGTGCCATGTATAGATGCCTATCTAAAAAAAGACTAAGGATGCATCAACCCAGTGGTTTAAATGCACCCCAGAGATGCAAGATTCAGTACATGGTATTCTTAAATGGTCACCCATGTAAGAACTGAACAGGCTCTAAGTTGCTTAAATTTGGAGATCTGATGAGAACGGGTGTCTCCAATGTGATTAGACCGTACAACTGGTATTCCAAGTGGTCACCCATCTTAATACTGAACAGGCTTTATGTTAAATAACTTTGGTGAACTGGTGTCTCTAACATGATTTAACCGTAAAAAATACTCTGCTTGAGATTATGTTTTGTTGAATTGTTCGCTTGTTAATCTTTTGGGTGGTGCCGGGCAGGAAAATACCCAGGTTAGTATCTAGAGATACTATTAAAAACCCACTGGGTAGACGCACCCTTAGTCTTTGAAAAGATAGTTATCTGGAGAAGCAAAACTCTGAAGTACAAACCTCCACTGCCTTGTGGATTACCTAAGCTTAGGAGAGGCAAAGGGAGAAAACCCTGAAAGAAAATCTGGAGTCCCTAAAGCAGTCCAAAACTGTACTCAGCTCGTTCCAGTAGCTCCTGCAGCCAACCTGGTGCCAAATGTACTGCTCTGCTTTCTTTAGGATTCCACCGGCAAGATCGAGAGGGGAATACTGAGAAATTGGCAGAATCAGACACCCCAAAAGTCTTTGCCCAGGCCTTGCGCCCTTTACTGCCACTGTTTCAGCTGCAGAATCAACATGGGGCGCATTTATCCATTGTCTGTGGAGATGGACGGATGCTGCCCATTAACATTTTGGGTCAATTTATGCTGAGTACTAAATTGTTCTTTCTTTGGTAATTAGTGAGTTAAGTCATTGTATTTTAAATGAGTAAGAATAAAAATAATTTGAGTTCAATAAATAATTTTGATAGCATTGTTTCAATAAAACCCTTATGTTGGTGAAGTGTGTGTGTGTATCAGCATACTGACCCCTGCAGGTTTAGCCAGCTCAACCACTGAACACACTATTCACTTGTAAATCTCATGAAAATTTGAACTTTACAAGCGGTTCCGAGCACCATGTATAGATACCTTTCTAACCAAATACTAAGGGTGCATCAACCCAGTGGTTTGTGCATAACTTTTTTCAGAATATAACAAAAGACTTTTACAAAAATGGCATTACTTCCAGTAACTAAGTTGCTGAACTGTTGTTGTTGTTGAGCTGGAAACATTCTCCTCACCTGTTCGGGCTTGGATCAGTTTTCCTATTGATATAGAGTTTTTCGCAATCTCAGACAAAATTGAGACTTCCAGTCTTCACCCTGTGGGGTAACTCTAATCAAGGACGTTTTTTTTCTTTTAGCTCAGATCATCAGTCATTGTGAGGGAGGGAGTAGGAGAGAGGGAAGGTCTTTCAGTGTGAATGCATGCATTCAACTGATTGTGCCACAAACTGCCGACTAGCCTGGTTTAGTACCTGATTTGCTGAACTGTTGTAAGGTCATAGCATAAATATGAATAATAAATAAACACACACACAACATTTTAATAATAAATCTTTAATTTCCTTTATAAAAAAAAAATCGGCAAATAATTTTTGGTCCACTTAATAATTATTAAGTGGGGTTATGGAACGTTTTATGAATCATATCCATTCATAAAAACAACTCACCGACAGACTATTTTCTCCAACAATTTCCAAGGTTAACAATCACCCAGATGAAAAGTACAAGAAAACAGTTATTTTAATTGAAATATGTACACCTAATAAAAATCTGGTTATAAAATGTCCAAATTAATTGATTTTCAGACCCCATTTCTTTTAAGTTCAGAAATTTAGAAAAGTGGAAAGAATGTATAAAAATCAGCCCCAATTTTGAAGACATTTGAATGAAAAGATAGAAAACAAATCCCACTCCCAGAAAACTGTTTCACTGTTTATCATTTATGTCTTTTTCTTCAATTTCAGGGCAACTCTGACACGTACAATGAAAATGATACAGAATATTTTTAATTAGACATAGGATATGTGAATCTCATAATCCGGGAAAAAATCATGTCAACCTTGCACCCAACTGACTATTTAAGTTTGGTGGGTCCAATGATTACCCTTAAATCAAGGGCCATAGCTAATAGTCAAAATGAGCTATATTATATATAAACATAAATATGAGTTATATTATACATAAACATACAGAAATGTATTCAGGGGACCCTAAGCCATTGAAATTAAATTATTGGAAGTTTCCAGGTTTTTTCTCATTTTAAACCGAATTAACTCTTTCATTTTGTGTATGCGTGGGTACCCTTAAATAGTCCAAATTAGTTATATTTTGTTAACATATAGAAACGTTTTCAGGGGACCCTTAGGTACACTCTGGACCTACTGAAGTCAAATTGTTTGTTAGGTACAAGGTCAAGGAATTTTTTCCTGGACTAAACTCTTATCAAGTCAGTGTCAAATGCTCTTTTCATTAGAGCAATCCAAATAAGTGGTTCCTGCCAGCCTCATAACAGGTGGATATAGACTGATACCGATTTTGCATCTAACCTGATTAGTGAGATCAAACGGGGTATCCATGTCTTTCTCTAAGCAGAATTAGCTGGAATTATACCCAACATACATCAATACGATATTTAGCATGCAGAATTCAATAATCATATCACTAATAATTTGTCAAATATTTAAGATAAACCAGAAGAATATTCTATCTTTTTAATTTAATATTTTGTTTGTGTTTTACAGCATATCAACTTTTTAGGTCATTTAATGCCAACGATAATCATTGTATAACAGTCTTTATTTTTCTAATAACACAATGTTTACTATTTAACCCATAGCTGAAGGGAGTGTGGGGATTAATACCTTTTCCAAGGATACTAGTCCAACTATAAACCCAAATGGAATGACTGGGATTTGAACTTGCATAAGACAATTCCGAGATCTGACTGCCTACCCACTAGGCCAAATGAACCTCCCCAGCTAATTTTTAAATAATAGAAAAAATCAAACAGACCAGTGACATTTTGCTACTACAATCTTACAGGGAAGGCTACTTGCAACTAATTCTAGACACCAATATCACAGGATACTTTTTTCTATCTTAGTTAGTAATTTGGAGCACAATATTCAGACATTTGGCTATACAGCTCTATGCCAACTCTAATGTATGACAGAGGTACAGTTATGGCTATATGAGACAGGAGTTTTTTTTTTAATATCAATGTCGCTATAAATTCTTAACTATACAGCCAGCCAAAGTTCTTAGGAGCTGAACTACAAAATTGTGGTGATAAAAATGTCACGATCCAAGTTAAACATTCCAGTGGCTCTTCTTCATCATTGGGTATCATGCTTATAAAATATGTACGGCATAGAAAGGCGCTTTGTAAATAAGTTACACTTTTTACTTAATGATTTGATTAAGAAATTAATGTATACAACAGTCACAATATTTTATGTTTAGCCTTATGTGTATGTGTATGTACATATACATACACCTATATGTGTGCATATACATATATATGCTTGTCTGTCTGTCTTCATGTATCTATAAATATATGTATGTATGTGTATAAATATATACACACATTCATACACACAAATATTTATATATAGAGTCCAAAAAGTTAGTATGTACTATGGATATATAGCAATTTAAATAAACTAATAAACAATAAATCTTATTTTAAAAACATTTAGACAATACAATTCTACTAATAGCCTTTATTTATTTACAATACCACATATTATTTTTAATGGAAAGGCTGGAAATGTCCTCATCCATTGGTATCAAGACATTATTTTCTCATGCACAGCAACTTTTCGGACACCCTGTAAAAATAAGCTGTAATAGTGTTTAGTCAGTTTATAATATCAATGATAATGCCATGAACAATTTTGAAACAGATATAAAGGAATTTGCCAAACAAAAAAAACAGTGATTGTTTTGAGGACAGTCTTTAGAAAAGACTAATTGCTGGGGACTTGCCACTAAGGTAATTAAGGAAACCTCTTAAATAGGAAAGCAGTTAATTTATACTGAAGTCATTTCCAATGCTTTTCTCAATTTACTTCATTTCTAAAGCTAGTTTCAAAAGTAGTTAAAGTAGCCTATTATAAAGAAAGGCAGTACCGTACATATGTAGATTTTTATGGTCTGCTGAATCATTGTTGTTTTTTTTTAAATCAATTATTATTTCTTTTTCTGAAGAGCTCTACTTATAAACAGGATTAAAAAAACAATTGTGGTTTTATTTTCTAAAGAGCTACTTGATGTAGGGTCTCATACAAACACAACAATCTTATTCTTATAAGTAAATAAGAGGTATTGCCTGGCTTTGCCAAGGGACTTGTCACTAAGTTAATTAAGGAATCCTAATATATAGGAAAGAGATAAGTTAATGCATTTTCATACGCATTTATAATATTTTTTTAAATACTAAATTCATTTCTAATGCTTTTCTCTAAGGTAAATAACACACCCTATTGTATATTTTTGTGGGCTAAATCCTTTTTTTCATATAACACCGAAACGGTGGACATTCTCTCCTGATGCCCCCAAGATTTATATAGTTCATTATTTGCACTTTTATGAGTTGGATTGCCCGAAGACCTTCATAGGAACATTATGCCGATAGGATAAGAAGAATTTTGAAAAGCTACCTTTTTGATAAGTTTGAATTACTTTTACAGTAATTTCCTTCTAATTTTTAAAATTTCTTTTCCTAAAGAGCTCTACGTATAAACAGTCTGTTTTCGATTTTTTTTGTTTGATAACTATTGTAGTTTTATTTTCTAAGAGCTACAGGATGTAGGGTCTGATACAAACATGATGATCTGATTCTTATTAGTATACTAGAAATTTAGCCCGGCTTCGCTCGGCCGCCCGGTTTTAGGAAAAGGTGTGGTCAGGAGCCTTTGAGCGAAA
>JAUZSX010276081.1:0-14903 GCA_034780655.1 Idiosepius hallami
TATTCGGACTTTTGTCCTCATCTTAGTAGGTACTTTTTGATGTTACTACACTACGTTTCGGCCTAGTCTCCCTCAGGTCTTCTTCAGGTGTTTCTTAACAAAAAGTACCTACTAAGATGAGGACAAAAGTCCGAATAATAAAGATATTTCCTAAATTACGATGCCTCATCTCAAAAATAAAATAAAAAACTATAATTAAAAATAAAACAATAATCTAACATTCATATATAAAATAATCTAACATAAATATAGCCTGTCAGAATACATAAATATAGCCTGTCAGAATACATAAATATAGCCTCTCTGAAGAAAATGAATTGTTGTGAAAAAATGTTAATATCTTGACAGTATCAACTTGTTAAAATGATTTGATTAGTATTTGAATTCTCAGTTGCTGAACTCTTAAATAAAGAACAAACTATTCACACCTTATATAGAATTAATCAGAGATAAAGCATTATCATAAAAAAACATTGATAGTACAAACATTTGTCTTTTGCCAAAGTTTTCATTGGATAATTCTGATTAAACATAACGGAAATAAGTAAATGAGCACATTGATAACATTTTCGAATATATTCATATATATATATATACATATATAAATATTAAGTAAAGAAATGAAATAGAACTAGAAAAAAGGGCACACTCTCTCCAGCCATGTTGTGTTGGTCAGAGTCTAAAGTGTTTCTTTTGTTGTTGCTGACTCAGTCTGTTATTTGTCGTGCCAAAAATGGTTTGCCAGTTGACACGAGTGAAGTGTCTGAAAAAAAGGGCAGTCATGTAGATTCTGTGGTTAATGCCATTCATAAGAATGGCATTGTTGATAGCAATAGAAGACCAGATACTTCAGCAAAATACCAGAAAGGAGAAATATTGAAGGTAAAAGAATTTTTTTGTTGATTAAACATTATTAATAAAAAGCTTTAATTAAATGAAGAATCTTAAAAACATTATTAATAAAAAGCTTTAATTAAATGAAGAAGAATCTTAAAAACATTATTTTTCTACAAAATTGAAAATAATCTTTTTTTAAATTTAAATCTTGATTTTCATAATTTTTAGGAATATAATTGCATTTATGATGAATTAATATTTTAAAATTAAACAGGGTGTCCAAAAAGTTGGTGTGCAGTAGAAAATAATATCTTAATGCTAACGGAAGATATCTCCAGCATTTCCTTTGTGATAAGCTGTAATACTGTAAATAAATAAAACCTTTTTATTGGCAAAAACTGTATTGTCTAAATAAATGTTTTATAATAAAATTTACTATTAATTAGTTTATTTAGATTTCTATGTACTCATAGTGCACAGTAACATTTTGTACAACCTGTAATTCTTTTTTGATTGCATTGGAATTATCATTTGTAAATAGAAATAATTATTTTTATTCAAATATTTGTTTAAATCTTTGTTGTTAGATACATAATGTTTCTATATTTGGTTGAATATCTGAGATGAGGCTTCATAATTAGTGTTAGTCCAATCCTTTTGGTTTCAGACACAGAAACCAAAAATAGAATACAAACTATGGCTTAAAATCATTTCTGGATCCTGACAGTAATGTGGATCACCTAAAAAGTTTATTCTCATTTTCATTGTCACATACACAATACTTTATTTGAATTTCTAATTGATCAATTGATTGATTTATCCAGAATACCAACTCTCATCAGGTCATTTAATACAGAAAACTGTTTTAATTAGCTCTACTTTATTTGTTTTACAGTTTTTAATTGTTTATGTTTTGTTTTTGTTTTTTGTTTATTGTTTTATTTTTATATATATTCAAGCAAGTGTAATTAAAAATAATTTTTATATGTATTTTTAAAAATACTTTCTTTTAATATTTTCATCAAGAATGTTTGTTCTGGGGTCTAGTGTCTTCATACAATCCCCTAGTTTTGTCAAACATTTTCAGTCTTCTTCCACCATCTTCAGCAACACAAGTTAAGCACAAGGCCATTTTTTGTGCTCTATAATGCAAAGCATTTTGCATTCAGTGTTGCTCATTAAAAATTTTTAAAAAATTGAAAAGAGAATATTATAAAACAAAATATTATTTTTATCAAAATTTGCCTGAATAATGACATTCTGTGTAAATATACTAAATTTTATAGATATATAGATTCAATTGTAAAAGCTACCAAAATATATTGTATCACTTAAATTGAAAAAAAAAATTATTTTTGTTTAACTAGAAGTTGTAATAAAAAAAAAGAGTACACAAAAACTCAGCTCATCGTGATAGCTTGTAGTTGAAACAGAATAAATACTTCGCCACAGTTCAACACAGTTTGCCAATACTTTCTCTCGTAACAACCGCTGGTGTGGCTTGTAGGGCCCAACAACACACGTGGTGGACAACACATACATCACCATCACCACCACCACCACCACCGGTCCTCCAGGAATCTTCCAAATTGACTGCCACCTCCTGGTTGCCAAACGTATTGTTTATATATGCAGGAAGTAACACCTCATTTGCATATGAACATCAATATCATGTTTTAACTAGTCAATATCAAGGGTGCCTTCATTTGCAACTGCCCCAGATTTCCCTTCCATATCACACCCAAAATATTTTCGGCACATAATTATCCTTAAATCTTATGGTTTTTGTCTTTATTTTCAGGTTATTTCCAATAATTACATCATAGAGGAACATAATGGAAATACTATAGCAAACAGTGCTCTACTGTTATCTTCACCCACTTCAAGTCAAATCAACACAATAGTGAACAACAAGCCAAATAATACAAAAGATGATAAGAAACAGAAAAATAGAAGTTATTACACCAAACATAAAAAAGAAGGTAGATTTTATTTCTATTTCATTTCATTGCGGATGTCCACTTTGGACAGTAGATATGTAGTTGCATTTCAGAATCATAATAAGCAAATTTAAGCCCCAGTTGTTCCATTTATGTTTACATTTAGAACTGATACCCTTAGGAAAAGATATGAATCACCACATTCCCTCCACAATGGATAAATAGTGCATATTATGGGATTAAAATAAACTATGTGAATACAAAATAAAAAAAATGATCAAAAAATTATTTTTTTTGGCCTTAAATGACCTCAAAGGTTGATATATTTATTTGGTCGAGCACCAACCCAAGTTAGACACAAGGCCATTTTTTTTTGCTCAATATACCTAGGCTTTTTGCATTCAGTGATGCCCTTTGCAAGATTTGGGGACCCTGGACCACTGATATTCTGTTAACATTCCAAAAAGCCCTAAAAATATTTATTTTTATTTAACTACAATCAAGAAATCTAATTATATTATCTTGAAATATTTATTTTTATTTGACTGATGATACAGTTTAAAAACTATTTAAAAACAGTACTATTACGCACATAAAACATACTGCAACCATAAAAACTGATTTTGGTTATAAAATTTTATATTTTTTGTTATGTTTTTATTATCTATTGATACCTTTTCAAAATATTGCCCCTGGCATGTACCACCTGGGGTGGACAGCCCCCTTTCAACCCGCCCTTGTACACCACTGATGAGAATTTAACTTTAACTCAATCTTTAATAAAACCATCATTGATGCAGTAAATATTCACAAAGTGAATTAAAAGGTGAATTGTCATTGGTTAAATTTTGGGATAAGGCTAGCCAAAATTTCACCATCCAATTTGGGAATTAAAAATAAACTAACAAATTAAATAATGTAACCGGATTTCTATTCTCATCTTTATTGATATATTCACAATGGATGATGCTTTTCTGGATTTATGGGACGAATTTTGATGATTATGATTATTTCAATTACTTAGACTTTTTATTTCAGGATCAATCAAGAGATATTTACAGAAAAAAATATTGTAAAATTGTTTTTCAGAATCCTCTGTATATAATAAATCGTTTCATGCTCATACTTTGTGGGTGTTAGACCAAAAAATATCACAAAACATTTTTTTTTTACAAAATAAATTTTAAAATATTTCTTTAAAAAAAGAATAGAGAGAATTGTAGAATGAATACATTTTGTCTGATTTCTTTTTTTTTTTTTTTAACTTTCAGGTTTACTGAGAAATGTTTGCACGGAAAGAGCTGTAATAGAACAAATATTATTTCCACATCCATCAGACAGAAACAAGTATATAATATGCAGTGCAGTTAAAACATATTCCATTAAGAATTGTCCTAAAGGGAAATATTTTAGTGAATATCAACAAAAATGTACATTGCTGAATTGTGAAATACCACTTTGGGTTAACAAAAAGGAAAATGTAGCTCTAAATAAAAATTATCCTAATCCTTGTAAAATAGATGCTAAGCGTATATGTGATTTAATATACTTGCCATATCCATACGATCTAACAAAATTCATTCAGTGTGATAAAATGGGACATGCAATGTTAAAGTCTTGTCCAATCGATTGGATATGGAGTAATGAAATTAATGCATGTTTTTACAAGCAAAAGAAACATAGACCAATGCAAACATGTCCAACTCCACTTTGGGATAATCCAAATGAAAAAGGAATGCCTTTACCTTCCTACTATATAAACCCTTGTAAAGTTGATGGAAACAGAAATTGTGACTATAGTTATCTAGAGTATCTTTTGGATAAAAATAAATATATTAGGTGTAACAGACTTGGTCAGCCAATTGTAAAAACCTGTCCAGCAAATTCAAAGTGGAATCCTAACTTGAATGAATGTATATCTTTGATTCCAATAACAACACCAAAACCATCATGTCCCTTACCAGTGTGGGATGATGAAAAAGAAGTTGGAATTCCATTACCAAAGTTCTATAGAAATCCTTGCATTGCTGATCCTACAAGAACATGTAAATTTATTTATTTAGAATATCTTATTGACAATCATAAATTTATCAGATGTGATAGATTAGGACAAGCTTTAATCAAAACATGTCCATCATCTTCCAATTGGAATAATGATTTAAAAAAATGTGTATCTATCATAATAACAACTCCCAAACCATACTGTCCAATACCAGTTTGGGATGATGAAAAAGAAGTTGGAATATCATTGCCAAATTATTATAAAAATCCTTGTATTACTGATCCTACTAGAACATGTAAATTTATTTATTTAGAATATTTTATGGATAATAATAAATTCATTAGATGTGATAGATTAGGAAAAGCTTTAATCAAAACATGTCCATCATCTTCTAATTGGAATAATGATTTAAAAAAATGTGCATCTATCATAATAACAACCTCAAAACTACCATGTCTTGTACCAAAGTGGGATGATGAAAAAGAAGTTGGAATTCCATTACCAAACTTTTATAGAAATCCTTGCATCGCTGATTCTACAAGATCATGCGATTTTATCTATTTAGAATATATAATTGACAATCATAAATTTATCAGATGTGATAGATTAGGAAAAGCTTTAATCAAAACATGTCCATCATCTTCCAATTGGAATAATGATTTAAAAAAATGTGTATCTATAATAACAACTCCCAAACCATACTGTCCAATACCAGTTTGGGATGATGAAAAAGAAGTTGGAATAACTTTACCAAACTATTATAAAAATCCTTGTATTGCTGATTCTAGACGAACATGTGATTTTGTTTATATACAATATCTAATTGATAATCATAAATTTATCAGATGTGACAGATTAGGACATGCTTTAATAAAAACATGTCCATCGTCTTCTAAATGGAATATTGATTTAAAAAAATGTGAAAATTCAGTTATGACTCCATCGTCAGTTATAACAACGCCAAAACCTCAGTGTTTGATACCAGAATGGGATAATCCAAAAGAACCTGGGAAGAAGTTACCTGATTACTATCCAAACCCTTGCAATGCTGATTTAGTTAAAACATGTAAGAACATCTATGTAAAATATATAATTGACAATCATAAATATATTAAATGTGATATATTTGGACAGGCAGTCATTAAATCCTGCCCATCTTCTTCAAATTGGAATATTGCATTGAATATATGCAAAACACCCGCAGAAATAAAAACAACCCCTCCAGTTATAACAACTCCAAAGCTACAATGTCCTATTCCAGTTTGGGATAATCTAAAAGAAGTTGGAACAGAATTACCAAATTATTATCCAAATCCATGTAGTGCAAATCAAGAAAGAAAATGTGATTTTATTTATTTAGAATTTATAATTGACAATCATAAATTTATCAGATGTGATAAATTAGGAAAAGCTTTGATAAAAACATGTCCATTGTCTTCCAATTGGAATAATGATTTAAAAGAATGTGAAAATTTAGTTCTAACAACACCATCTGCAGTTATATCAACACCAATATCTCTGTGTCCTAGACCAGCTTGGGATAATCCACAAGAAGTAGGGTTTGCATTACCAGATTATTATCCTAATCCTTGCACTAGTGATTCAATAAGAGATTGTGAATTTCTATATTTAGAATACTTCATTGATAATCATAAATTCATTACATGTGACAGATTAGGACAAGCTTTAGTAAAAACATGTCCATCTTCTTTAAGTTGGAATAATGAATTAAAAAAATGTGATTAACTCTAATAAAAACACTGAAACCATAAAGTCCTTCTCCAATTTGGGATGATGTAAATGAATTTGGATCCAGAGGGTCTAATTTTTACTTGAATCAATAGAAATTTGATCAAACAAGAACTTTTGACTTTATGTATTCAAGATTAGTAATTGATGACCATAGATTAATTAGATTAAATAGATTATGTATTGCTAACAAACTTTGAAGTAAAATTTTAAATTGCTTGTTTTCTTTATTTCTCCAAGTGGATGAAAAGAAGGCTGAGTTGAGAGAAGGAGATTTGGAGATGTAGTGTAAGGTTGACATATTGTGGGTCATCTGCAAATATTTCTTTGCTAACCTAAAAAAATATGTTTCTTTTTATCTATATTTACATTCGCTTGCCTCCAATACTTGTGGAAACATGTTGCTCCACACAATCTACAAGTCAAAATTTAGTGTTGACATGTATTGCTGCAATTCTGCATTCTTTAAATTTTTACCAAAAATGTACTTGTTGACCTACCTACCTCCAGCTTCTTTTATTCCCATCACCTGCACTTGGTGTAACTGAAATCAATGTCCAATAAGTACCTATTTTTTTGACCGTTGTCCTCATCCTTTCTACTATTCTGGTAATGCTCTATATCCGCTCCTTGATTTCCAATATGTATAAATACCTATACATATACACATACACAGTGCAGGGCTTAGCCACATAGCGGCCACGATGCAGAATGTGCTTTGCAGCCCCTTTACCCTAAAAGGACAACTTGAACACCCACAACATACTATTGGCTTCGATCAAAGTTTAAATATACAAATATAGAGAGACAGACAAATAAACAGAGAGATAGATTGCTAGGTGTATATTTCAACATATAAGGGTGATAATGATTTTCTACTTAATCCTAATAATTAATTATTTTGGTTATTTTTTGCATTACCAAAGATACGTCAAGCCAAGAAGCTCTGCGGGCCCTTAGATAGCTTGCGCCCCTCTGCAGTTGTGGGTTCTGTGGAGGCCCTAACTCTAACCCTGCACATACGTACATTATGCATATCAGTATTCAATAATGCAGATATAGAGCAACACTGATATTCCTTTCAAATAATATACTTTGCTTCACAATCTGTATATTTTCATTCTGTCATTATTCTTTGTGTTTGTGCATTTTTGTAATTAATAGATTTTTTTTATACAAATGTGTTTTATATAATCCATATCTGTAACTATTATTATAAACATTAAATAGATTTTTTTTATACAAATGTGTTTTATATAATCCATATCTGTAACTATTACTATAAACATTAAGTTAATTTCAAATAAAGTTATTTGTAGAAAAATCTTGTTTTGTTAGTATTTCTGCCAAAAAAGCAATTTGCCTTGATTCATGAAGATTTTCTCTGATTCCTTAAAATTATTCTTCCTGACTAAATCTTAAAATTCTCTGATTTTCCATTAACGTAATTTTCTGGGTATCAACTTTATTGTAGGTTTTTGTCCTCAACTTGGTAGTTTATTGTGTTGTAAATACAGATTCACAATCATTTAATTGAGAAAAAAGATTCACAACATCATTTAAATGGAATAGCAATATAAATGAATGTTTATTCGAAATAATTACAACACATTTACCATGTGTGATTCCATCATGGGTTAAGCAGACAGAGAATGGTAGATATATGTCTTGAAATGTACCCTTCCACACACACACACACACACATATATATATATATACACACACACATACACACACATACACACACACATATATATATACACACACAAAAAAAAACCAACAAAAAAACAAAAAAACAATAACAAAAACAAAACAGGTAAGTAAATTAAATAAGTTATTTTAATACTTACTATTGTTGGTTGATTGAAATGATTGAACTTGGACAGAAACCCAAACAACACCAACGACCATTCCTGAATCTCCATTATTTTTGCAGTTTGGCTGGAATCAATTCGTTTCAATTTTCTTGTACAATTTAATTGCACGATTAAAAAAATAAATGTCTAATAAAAGCCGAAGGTTTTTTTGGGAAAAAATTACTGAATTTAAAAAAATTCCTGAGTCAAAAAAATTCCCGGGTCAACATTTGGAAAAAGATAAAAATAAAGTTTTCAATTGTCAAAAATAAACAAGAAAACTAATAAATAAAAACAAGATAAGTAAAATGTAAGATTAAAAAAAAAGAATGTTATGAAAATAAAACATAGAGTAATAAAATAAAATCAATTATTAATAAATAATTGAATAAAAAAAGGGGAAGACAAAAAAAACTGTTGTGTTTGTTGTTGTTTTAAATTCGTAAACTCTTATTTTTTTTTCTAAATCAAACAGATTTTTATGCATTGTTTTTTTTTTAAGAAACTATAAATTTTGTTTCTAAAACAAGAAGAAAAAAGAAGTGTTTCTTGATTTTTCGATAAATAACAACTTGCTGCCGAATAGTCTGTCTCCTCAGTAGATAAAGAAGAAAAATTCAAACTTGCAGACGACAATAAATAGTGACGTAACGACTTTATTTAACGTGAAAATATTTTTAATAAAAAAAGATTATTTAAAAAAATAACCAGCACACACGCACACACACACACACACACACACACACACACACACACACACACACGTACACACACACGTACACACACACACACGAACACACACACGTGCACACACAAACACACACACGTACATACACACACACACACGTACACACACACACACACGTACACACACACACGTACACACACACACGTACACACACACACGTACATACACACACACACGTACACACACACACACGTACACACACACACACACGTACATACACACACACACACAAACACACACACGTGCACACACAAACACGTACACAAATCCACCTTGACAAAATCCTCACAGCCAAAAGTAATGGCAAATATTAGCAATGATGAATTAATTCCCATGCATCAGGCAATCAGGCATCCATACCTTCCATCTTTAAACTTCAGTTCAATTATAGTTTATTTTTATTTTCAAGATGATATTCGTAATTTAGGAATTAACTCTATTATTCGTACTTTTGTCCTCATCTTCGTAAGGCCTGAGCCTCAGGTCGCCTGAGATGTAGGCCGAAACGTAGTGTAAACATAAAAAACTACCAAGACGAGTCCGAATAATAAAGTTAACTCCTAAATGTGAGTTCAGTCAGTGTGTTTTGTTCTTCCACCTCTCAATATCTATCTATCAATATATTTATTAATTTATCTATCTGTCTGTCGATGGATGGTACTTTTTCTTTGTTAACAAAACTTTTCAAGCCTATTTTTCAAAAAACTAAAAAAAAATTAATTTACATTTAATATTAAGTTGTCTCCCATAAACCACAAACTGTACAATCATTGAAAATTATAAAAATGTATAAAACATAAAAAAGAAAAACAAACAAAAAACTCAAAAGTTAAAACTTAATAAAAACGTATTTGAAGAAATATAAATAGTATTTCTTTCAAAAGAAACTGTAAAATTTAAAATTATTAAAACAAAAATGTAAAAAAATCAAACTTGTTAGCTTTGATTCAAAGGGGTACAACTCTAGGTTACTTAATGCCTCAACGCTGAGTCTGTCCAAGCCAAGACCTGTTTAAAGAAGGTCTTGGCCTGCCCCACCGCTAAATGGTTAATATGTTACATTTAAAACACTCTTCGGTTGTTTTCTAAGGTCTTCTCTGTGTTCGGTATGTACTGGGTGTAAACTGAAATGTCTAACCGAAACGTATGTTGAGGAACAATACGTACCAACACAAAAAATATGCACCTGTGGAATTCTCGAACTACTACTAGCACCAACCACACCACACTGACCACACCAACACCACCACGACGTGTTCGCCAAACGAAACGACCCGTTTTTACAGAGAAGTACCAGTGGTACCACCTCATATGTACTATACGAACTTCGCGTTATCAGGACAAGACCAAAACATAGGCTACATACATTAGGTTCGAGAATCAGTAACTAATTGTTATGATGATTGAATTTTTGCTTTTATGACCAGAAAGTTTCACTGCTCTGTTGTTGCAATATTGTCTTCTCTTAATTTTTTTAAGTTAAAAAATACGAGTTATTATTACTTTTTTGGAACGTGTGTCCAGAGTAGCAGTGCGCCTTGTCCCTCATATCTCCGTCACCACTTTGAAATTGATGAACAAATCTCCTAACTATCATGACACCAACACTAACTGCAACGGCTTCGTTAACGTTCAATAGGGGCCGGGGAATATTGATCGGTTTATTTTTTCTGCATGCATGGAGGAATTTCATAACACATTTCTGCTTCTGAGACATATCCATGAAAGGGTTGTTTTTTACCTTAAACTCTCACGCCGTCAAAACTGAGAGATTAAATTTTTCAGGTCATAAACTTCGCAGTTCAGTTATCAGCAGTAGGATTGACATCCCGCTGCTAACGATTTGCTTCGCTATAGCTCCAAGAGTTACTCATCCATGAAAGAAACATTTGTGTCAAACATTGTGGCTCTCATAAAATTGAAAACAAAAACAAAACAACAACCCATTCTTAAGATTGGTCAATTCCATTAAGGTGAAACAAAACATAAAGATGCTCAACAATAAGCCATGCGAGTAGATCCTCCTGATCGTTGATGTCGGAAGCTCTTCTGCATTATTAGCAGGAGTCTCAGGGTCACAAGTGTTTCGCCCCTTAACCTGTACACCTCGCCTGACAGGGGCGGCAAGGACCAGCTAGCACTCCCCTGCAGAAGGGCTCCATCTGTTGGTTCTCTTCACCCACAGCCATCTTAAGTTGGTTTCGGCTGCTGTGGTTATGTCTTTGATGGCTTTCTTCAGCACAACCCTCTAAAGGATGGTACGCATTGATTCTGCTGGGAACCCACGGCAACCAACCTCGATGGGGTAGATGATCACATACTACCCTTTCAAGACGGCTTCGTCTATTTAGTCCTGGTATTTCTCTATTTTCCGTTGGTTGGATGTAGCTAGCCTCTCTTCGCAAGGCACAGTGAGCTCAACTACTAAGATTGTTTTCATGCTCCTTGATAAGAGGACTATATCTGGTCAGGGAGAAGTCGCTGCTACACATTCTGCGGAAAGATAGGTTGCCTCTTCAGGCCCATACACATAACCCAGTCGGAGAATTCAATTTGCTAAATAAAATAAATAAGTTTTATTGGAATCTTTTAATTTTCAAACTCGTTAATTGTATCACATGAAAAATTCCAATTGTTGAATGAAATAAATATTTTTCAATTGAGTCCTTTTTTATTTTGTATGTTTATTATGCAAACTACAGTCCTCATTTTTGTATTTGTTAGATACATTTCAACCGATTAATCCTTTAGCCTTCAGTTGTTAAGAAAGACTAACACAATAGTCTATATAATAAATATACAAATTACCACACAATCCTCAAGGATTCCGAAAAGCAAACGAGACTTTTTAACTCTGGAGAGTAATTCATCTAGTTTTAAGGATAATACCGATTCCAAAAACCCGGATGGACGAGACACATCAACACACGGAGAGCATTTTTCATCTCGGACAACAACATTGATTAGAAAAGATCCAGAGAAATAATGAGCACGTAAAACTGGCCTTAAGCCCAATATGCTCGGGTTCTCAACCAGTTATATATTCTCAAGGATTCCGGGAAAACTGAACCCTTTTTATCCCTAAAAATATCAAATTTATTTAGTAAAGTAAAGAACTATAAATTTTTAACGAAATAAACATATTTTACTCAAACTCTTTTTTGTTTTTAAAATTAGAAAAGGGCAAGTCCACTCGGGGCATTGGATAGGTACTTAGATTATGGAACCATAATACACAAGTTCAAATCCCAGTCGTTTCATTTACTTTCACATTTAGATAAATACTTTTGGGAAAGGTATGAATGCTAACATTCCCTTAAACATACTAAATAGTGCATTGTGTTTTTTAAAAACCACGCGTGGACTAGCGAACATCAAAAATGGTTTTTCTCGACATTAAATGACTGAAAAAGGTTGATATTCTGTAAAACAAAACAGATAAACAAAATTTAAAAAAAAATCTTTAAAGCCTAATTCAATATTCATTGTTACTATTTGATTTGGGGACATCGAAAGTCGCCATGATGGTGTGGTGTGGTGCACTTTTAACATGAGTCAATTGTGCAAACTATTAATTACTTCCTTTCCCATGGAAACCTTTTATGCTTGACAACAACACCATGATAAACAAGCACAATGACATTTGAATAAGACAATCAATTGTTCTTATGATTAAAGACAATTTGCTTGTAATTTTGGAAATACTGATTAATAATACCAATAATCTGGCGAATTCTAATCCCTTCCTAGTTTATAATCGTTCTAAAAACACATTAGCATTATTTGGTCGAAGCAAGTGAGGCATACCAGCCATGGTTACTTTGTTGGTCTAATTTATATTTATGTGTTGTTATTAGTAACGAAAAACAAACTTTTATTTTGTGAATAATACCTACCAAGGTGATTCAGTTTGAGATAATCTTATCTCAAACCATGTCAGTGTTAAAGTTCAGTAGAAAAAATAAATTAAAGAAAAGGTGGAGGTAAATTAAATTTTATTAGAATGGCTGATATTGGCCCGTTTCTTCAGGATGGGGTTAACCCTAGGTGGATACCCCAAAAAAATACCTCAAAACCCTTAAATACGAGAAACGTTGTGTACCCAGCGGCA
The DNA here is from genome assembly GCA_034780655.1 of Idiosepius hallami. Lineage (NCBI taxonomy): Eukaryota > Metazoa > Mollusca > Cephalopoda > Idiosepiidae > Idiosepius > Idiosepius hallami. The sequence continues at coordinate 13,244 of JAUZSX010276081.1, forward strand.
GATAATCATGCGGAAATTTCCCCTGAAAACCTGTTGAATAGAAGTAAAAGCGATGACGAGTCTATGTCACAGTCAAATGAATCAAGTCAGAAGAAAAACTTATTCAAGAGAGGATTCAGTGCGAGCCCACTGAGGAGGAACAACAGCGTAAAAAGATCACTGGGGAGGAGGGCTTCAACTTGCTACTTTTTAAATTATGACGAGGGTGATTATTCCAGTAAGAGTAATGTTAAGAAAGACTGTGTAGACACAGGAGTCGCCGTCGAACCAGCTGCCAATGAAAATTTAACCAGTACAGAGGAGGCGAAGGAAGAGGAAAGGGAAAAAGAAGGCGGAGGCGAAGAAGGGCTTGGCGTAGCTATTGTAAACGAATGTAAGAAACAACTACTTTTTGCTTCTCGGATATTTGTTCAGGATTCCGATTCAACAGACATGGAGATGGAAACGTTAATGGTGGACGATAATGCCGAATCTGGCGAGCCCAACGATAAAAGGATTACAAACAGTGGGAGTATTTCTAGTGCAGATATACTCCATCTCACATTGCATCAAGTAAGTAGTAGTAGTTGTAGTTTTTATATAAAAAGTAAACAAAAAACAAAAAACAAAAAAACAAGTCGACTACTGATAACGAATTTTCAAAGTTTCTTTCTTTTCAGATGTTTGTTTAATCTTTAGAACCCTAAAGGGCCGATATATCGTCCTCTAGAACATACGGTAAAAAAAAAAAAAACACACACACACGCATCAATATTTTGACCCTTATTGTTGCTTACTATAAACTACCCTGAGTAACTACTTGGTAATTTTGACAAGTTTGGAGCCAAAGGTTTAATATTAGTTTTAATAAAAACGAAACTTTTGAATCATTGAAAATTTGTCCGTGTCCGGCGGCCGCCCGTTCTGATTTTTTTTTATTTTTAAATTTTTCCTGAGATATTTTATAACCCATGGTCAGTTTCTGTGCTTATTCATGAATGAACAGAAACAGAGAGAACTACTACAAGCCAATTCATTGTTAACTCATGGCAACAAAGAGCAATTAATGCATTGACAATAGTAATCAATGCTAAGTGTTACGACACAGAAACCACACGTGCTCTCCTTTTCTCTCTCTATCATTATTATTCATCACAAAAAAACTTGTATCTATTTCAAATGTACGACGACTTGTACACAGAAACCACACACATGCGTGCTCTCCTTTTCTTTCTTGATCGTTCATCTCACAAAATTTGTATTAATTTCTGCCAACAGATATTTTTAAGGGCCATTTCTTTAGCGGGAGAGCAAGTGAGTGAGCGGATACTCTGGACACACTGCAAGTGCCAGTTTGGATCCTAATGTCTTATTCAACGCAATTTTCGAATAGCAGTTATTCGCAATCAATACTTCATTTCTTTCTCTGTGGGAAAACCATCAAATTCTTTGTTTTTTTTAGGATTGTGTATGTGGCTGTTGCTACTGCAATGTTTTTTTTTTTTATTTGTACGAAGGCAAAAACACACGTTGTTCTGTGTTTTATGATTCTTTTATTGAAACAATTGTTGTAGTAGTAGTAGTAATAAAAAAAGGTTTTTGGAAAAAAATCCAGTTTTGTGGAAATTTCAAAAAGTGTGGTTAATATTAAAAGAGTTTTAATTATTTTTTTCATATCTTA
>JAUZSX010276192.1:0-14903 GCA_034780655.1 Idiosepius hallami
TATATATATATATATATATATATATGTGTGTGTGTGTGTGTGTGTGTGTGTGTGGTAATATACACATAATTTATGTATATTTATTTACATATATTGTCTATTTATGCAGACTAGAGACGAAGGCGTTAATTTGTGATGAATTTGGAAACTAGAGATAAATTCGGGTTAAAATATAGCAAAGTTTGATGGTTCAGCTGACCCAGATGTTGATCTAAAGTTATAATCTAAATCTCACTGCTTTTTCAGACAATTGCGTCTACTGCGCTTCCCCTACCACTACCACCAACAAAACTGGTGCTGGAAGTGAAATTTTTCAGTTTATATTTTGACTGCATCTTCAAAAGTGGGACAGACCTCCCACAGCCTAAAGGGAAAGACATACAGAATGAGTCGTTGAGTTCATTTACTAAAGATTATGGTTAGCTTTATCTCGTCTTTTTCAGTTTATTAATTTATCTAAAAATTGTTCATGCAGTAAATTTTCTACATGGAAATAAGAAAATATTTGTTTATTTTTATGATTAGTATTATTTATATATCTATTTATTTACTTATACACATTAATCAGCTATATATAACATCTATGTAAAATTCAGAGTACTTGAATTATTTTAGTATTTAGCTTAGTGTTAGCATAACGGAATATTTTTTAACGGAATATCAGTCCTTTTTTTTATTTAATGGCATGAACATTTTTTTAAATAGTGTAGACCTCATACTTCAAACACATTTTTCAATAGGGCTAACACTTTTTATTACACATGCAGAGGAGGTCGACTTGAGAAAGTGGTTAGGCAGTCTGTCTATGTAATAGTTTTGGCTAGATTTATAATAAAATCCACTTGGGAAATAAGTTGATTGCTTTATTCTGTAATGTCTCGATAAAAGGAAGTTTAAGAACATAAACATCCAATTTAACTTTTTTTAAATTATGATATATACAAAAGTCTACAACAAGAATTGTAAACCTTTTTCGTAATTTACTATAAAGGTTGCTCAGACGTTGTTTTGATGTTCTTTTTATGTTCATTACTGTTATTTTTTTTAATTCTAAGTTTTTCCTTTCTAAGAAAATTGGCACAATTCTTTAAAGCGCACCTAAGTTTAGACGCTAGGAATCTGCAAAGATCCATTTTTTTTTGTTTTTGAGTTCATAACCTTGGGAGCAATTTATCCATCTCACGACCGTGTAGAATTTGTTCTAGACGTCTAAATACACCTTATATCAAATTTAAATTCTCCAGATCAAAATTGGCAAACTAGTTTGGTTTATGAACCTAATTTCGCCTGGGAATTGTTAGAGGAGAATCTTTTCTGATTTTATACACAATCTTATCAAATATTCCCCAACACATTTACAGACTCATAAAGAGGATTTGATTTTTTTACAAGACAGCTAACAAGATTCTAGCAGTTTTTGAATGTGGAGGGTCGAAAACAAAAAAAAATCAAGAACTTATTGCCGTGGCTTCCACCGTGTCTTCTATACCCGTTTATTTGAAGGAAGTTGGAAAGACATAATTGGCAGTCACAGTGGATGTTTTTTGGGGTTGTCGTAGCTGCGTAATGACCCATCATTCAAACATTTTGGCCGAAATAATTTCACTGCAGCTCAAAAGAGATGGGGGACAGGCTGCCTCCATAATGCAGGTTGCATCGGGCTACTTGTTTCTTGATCCATAACTGCCTGCCTTTCAACCTGCCAGATAAGCTTTGCCTTCTTTCTACAGCTTTAGATTGCCCTACCGTTGAGGTTTTATTGAAGACTAGTTTTAACTTATTGTAAACAATAACATAAAACTTATCTCTAATGAGCCAACTTATTTGTTGTTAATGTCATTTATGAAACAGTTCAAACTGCAAGCAGGTCATCGAACACAAACTGTGCAAATATTTAGGACATTCATTATTCCAGGTTATCAGGAAGTTATTTTCACACCTCTAAACAAAATGAGATGACTTTTGTTTAGATAGACACAATAAAAACAAAGCTTAATTCTTATCTGAACTCTTAGGTGCATCTATGATCTGTTCAAAAGTAAAAACAGATAAAATATTAAATTAGGTTTTGTACTACTTTAAAGCAATGCAGATATCAATGACATTTTTGTTAATATTTACCAGTTCTTCAAAATGTTTCTACATTTCCAAAAAATTCTAAAATATTACAATTGAATAATTTCCTTTTACTTTATTGGAAAACACCATCTTTTAGAGTGGTTCCTTCGTTCATGTATTATAGACAACCTGTAAAGAGGTTTTATCTAAGCATATATAAATGCAAGTTTGTATTTGTCTATAAGTTAGCTCTATATGGACCGGGGAACGGTTCAGATAATTTTCTTGAAATTCACCCAGTTGTACTTTGTGTCTGGGAGTTTACTTAGATAAGTGTTGTTTTTGAATAACCTTGATAATCATAAAAAAATCAATAATCGAAAAAATCAGCTTCTAAAATTAAGAGTCCCACAAAGATTAGGAGTAAAGGCAGTTAACCGCAGTTGATACGAGTAAAGGCAGTTAATAAAGGCTCTGAGTGACTACTTGGTAATTTTGAAAATTTTGGGTTCAAAGGGTTAAGGAAGCTTTTTTTCTACAGAAAAGCAGTACTGTACTTATGCAAAGTTTGTCAGTTTGAATCATTATAATTTCTCTGTGAAATGAAAATTGCGATTATGAATGCTAGTGTCGTGGGCCCGTAGTTAGACTGTTTGTTTCGCATATAGTATACTGAAGATTCGAATCCAATTTGGAGTTAGGAATAGTAACATTGTTACTATTGTTATTGTTTAGAATAATTCTAGTAAATTAGTAAACGAAACTAGTAAATCTGTACTAAAGAATAAGGATAATATATAGTAAGAAAAAAATTTGAACAGCCTAAAATAAAATAAATAACCTATTTTTTTAATGTGAGACAAAATAAATGTGAATAAAGAAATAGTTGAAAAAATAAACAAATTCACATTAGTCATTATTTTATAAAAGATTATGAAAAAGTTCACAGCTTCTTAAATCGGAAATTTGTATTAAATTATAGTTCTTATATTGTGACAAAATATACACTAGTATATATTTGTTTTTGTTTTATAGCATATAAACCTATTTAGGTTATTTAATGCCGAGAACAATCTTTTTTTTAAACATTCTTTTTATTCACACGTATTTTTTAATGACAGGATATGAACTATTTAATCCATAGCTGGAGGAAATTTAGGTTAGTATAAGTATAACCCTCATATCTAAATCTTTACAGAATTAGATTTTAAGGATGAAATAATGGACACAATTTTAAGGGCTGGGGTCCGTTTCTTCCTGCAAGCTATAGATTTTCGCTTTTAATCTTCAGGGAATGACAATAAAGGAAAAATAAAGAGAAAAATAAACAAATAGACATCGGTAATAATTATTATAAGATAAATATTTATAGTAGATTTGCCAGGGAAATCATTGGACTGGAAGCTTGGAGTACGTTTCCCGTTCAATAACGTACTTGGGAGTAAGGTCTGATCCCTCTCGACATCATGAAGCTAAACAACATTTGGTCCTAATATCTAAAACATATATCGACATAGACCAGGCGATGAACCCTTGAATTTGTAAGCACACAAACATAAAACCGAATCTCAACAGAGGATTAATTCTTTCTATGACCAACAAGTATTCATTCGTTTTTGTGTGTGTTTGAGGAACAGTGTCAATCAAACTACATTGCCAATTTTAGTCTAGTGACTTCAAATTTGATAAGTAATTAATCAGATCAGAATGTTTTTTGACTGATTAACACAAACTGATAGTAACCATAGGGCATTTGTCTCCATGTCTACGTTTATACGCTACACATGCCCTCACTATTAATATGTTTATATGAGGACTGCCATTTCTTGACAAAATACTGCCAACTCCAAGACACTTACTAGCAGCATTGCCCTTTAAATTCTATTTAAGACATTTCTAAAAAAAATTTTTTACAAAAAGCGTGCATTTTTCAAGCTATTTTATAGTTAAATGTGCACGAAAATGAATATAGATATTTTTCACAAGTTAAAAAAGATTTATAGCTGGCCAAAAACAATAAAAATACTTCAACCCATTGATTTGCAAAGATTCTACCATAAATTAGTACATCTTTACAATTATCCACTCATATTAGGAATCGTTGTTTTTTTTTAAGCCAATGTGTGAAATTTCGTATCGTTCGAAGGGAGTTAAGGTATTTTTTGAGCAAAAAAATCTACTGTCCGTGGAGGAGAAGGAGGGGCATAAAATTACCTTATGGGGAGTAGAAAAATAATCTTTTACATGGTTTAACTATTAATCTATATCCATAAAAAATATGGAGGGCTTAATTTTCAAAATATGGGTATATATAGGAAACAGTAGTCTTTCACAGGCTGACAGACCGACTGCATTATATATATATATATATATAAGTAATAAGATAGCTTAAAATTATAGTTAGTGCTCGATAACAGTAACAGCGTGTATATTAGTTAAGCATCAGTTTCTCGCCTGTGCGGCCCTCAGGCCATAAGCACTTTCGACTGATCACGCAGGCGAGAAATTGACTGTTGCTGAAGGCCGTTGACTCTGTGTCTTCGCTTAACTAATATATATATATATATATATATATATATAGATGTACTGGAAATATAAATTGATATGGTGTTTCCTTTTGAAGTTAAAATCTTTCAATCTCCCTTCATTATAGTTAGGTTCAATATAAATTAGTTTAATAAACATCAGCTTGGAGTCTTACAGATTATGTAAACATAGAAACAGTAACTTAAAATATAATCTATGTAGATAAAAAAAAAGTTAAATACTAAGTAAAATAAAAAAAATCCCAGAATCTGTAAATGTATTTTGCAGAAGAGAAACAAAAGCAACCTGAAACTCTTGAATTTCCCCAAACTCAAAAGGGAACATCTAAAAAAATTGGGAGCTGTAAAAAAAATATCAGTAGTGGCAAAGTGTTATCCGCGTCAAAAAAACAAAAAGGGAATTCATAAAGATTAAAAAAAAAAGGTTATTAGGGTGTGTCACTATATGGTATTGATTTCATTAAAATCATTTGGATCATTTCAAGAATTTGTGTCGAATCACAGTTCAAAATGTTAACCTCCCCTCTTTTTAAAGATATATATCTAAACTGGGATGACAAGGAGTGCCTTGTAAATAAAATACACCCTAAAAAGTTTTCTTGGTTGACATTGAGACGAATCTTGAAGCAAAAAAAGTCTGTTTATAATAGAAAAAAATAATTTAAAAAAAATTAGATTTATGTTCCGCAAACTATTGCTTTTTAGCTAAATAACCTTAAAAATTAAATATTTACTAAATAATCTGGTTTTGTTATAATTAGGAATAACTCTTCTACAAACAAGCTGTTTGTAGAGAACCGATGTCTTAGGGTTTCTATTGCTCAGGCATTTTATAATATCGTGGTCTATCTGCCAGCTTAAAAAGTGTAGTTATTCGTTTGCTTGTCACTTAGTGGATTCAGTTTGATGGTAGAGAACTAAAAAAAAATTAGATAAAATATAATGGTATTTTTAGTTGTTAAAAAATAATTTTAAAATAATTAAAACATTAAAAAGCAAATGGTCCAATTATGAGAGTTACCATATGTTCGACACCGAAACGTATGAACAGAGTTTCTTTAAAATTCAAACCGTCGTAATTTAGGCATCTGGGAATGTTCTTAGATGTCGTTTTGGAATAACCCCTCTATCGATCTTTTATAAATTCTTAAATAGTTAGTTAATCTAATACAGCCAGGGCATAAAACAAGTTTCTACGGATGGCTGTTTAACCCATGATCAGTCATGACCAACAGTGACCTCCTCTGTGTGTGTCCAACTTTTTGTGATGACTTTTAAATTTTTCAGCAATGATAAAAACTGACGCAAATGAAGTAAATAAATATTATTGAATTTCTGCTCGTCTCTCTATCTAAACATCTTAAAACCCCAACATAAAAAATAATGAGTGACTATTACTCAGTAAATAATCAGATATATCACTCGGAAATAGCATACAGCTTCCTCTTTTCAAATATTGTTAAATCATATTGGTATAAAACAATTTATATCAGAAACAAATATTTATTTCCTTTCACACGCAAGCTCGATATGGGAGGAGTGTTATGAAGACTGGAGAACGTTTTTCTAAAGAACAATAAACGTTCTGCCTCCCTTGTTTAATATCTGATTTTCTTCTATCACTTAAAGTGTAATGACCTTTTTAATAATATTAATGAAATATGTCACTATCTCTATCTAACTGTCTGTCTCTATATTTCCTGACTGTCTCTATCCCTGTCTCTGTCTTTCGTTTTGTCTATCTGACTCTCTTTCTCATTGTCTCTCTTTATCTATCTATCTCTCTCTGTCTGTACCTCTCACTATGTCTCTAATTATATGACTACTAAAATCCTGAATTTAGTATATTTCATTTGCATTTATTTTTCAAAGCCTGTTATTAATATCAACCTATAATAATAATAGCTGATGTGTATTGTTTGTTATTTCTATGTACCGTGTCATTGAAAGGAAAATCGTATTTGTGATATGAAGAATCGGACCTCAGATTGTCTTCATTATTTTTATCTTAAAATCTCAATGCTTTACTAAGATAGTTGTTGTCACAATAAAATGAATATAATCTATTTAAAATAATAGAATATGTAGTTCATGAGTTGTCAATCTTTGAAATTTTTCCTAATCTACAATTTCTAAAGATGACCTGAAATTTGTATGCCTTCATTAATGATGACACATAATGCTTAGTTTTCACTAAAAAAATTCTATGATTTTTTAGGTAAAGATTATTATTAGTTTTAAGAACCCTATAAACATAGATTTTGTTTATATTAGATACTAAATTTTGTTATGAGTAGAAAATTTAGTAAATTTAGGAAGGATGTAATTATTAAATGACAACCAACCCCTTCATATATTTTAACAATTTTAAATAAAAATGTTTAAAAGAAACAGAAAAACATACTCTAATTTTAACCACTAAAACACACATAAAACTAAAAGGTTGAATAACAACACAGAATGAAACACAACATACAAAAAACTGAAAATGCAAAATAACCACATTGGAGCTGATAAATAAAGACTAAAAACATTCGGACAAAAACTGTGGCATGATATAAAGTAACTTGACCCAAGGACAATAAACGTGTTAGAAATCAAGCAACAAATTGAAAGGAAAATGTTTGAAATAAATAATTAAAAAATACGTTTGGAAAATTATTTTAAATAACATTCTACTTATGAAAATAGGTAAGAGCTCTGGCTCTGAGATCGTGTTACGCGAGTTCAAATCCCAGTCAAAACCATTGCATTCACTTTAGCTGCCTCAGGCAGATGGGGCTCGTTAACTTGGGAAAGTATCTCATCTAGTTGAAGGGCAACACTAATTTCAAAAGCCCTGCGGCTTCCACTGCTTCGAGTCGTAGTGGGTTCACTCCACTGGGTGTGGGCATTGGATGTTCAGAGGGTGTCTATCTGATGCGCAACGGAGACCGCACCAATAATAACCTGCGCGAGTGAGTTGGACACTAAAGTAGAATACTGAAGCTCCAACTAGTCATAGTCAAATTCTGATTGACTGCGACGATGATGATGATTTATGAAAATAAACAAACTACAAACTATTTTTGCTTATCTTTCTAAAAGCTAGTTCTATATCCAAATTCACAAAATACTACTACTACTACAAATAATAGTAGTAGTAGTAGTAGAAGACCCAATTTCAAAGATGAAAACATTGAAGTTTAAAAGGATTTTCCATTTCATTAGCATTTACTTTTGTCTTCCTTGCATTAATTTGAAGTATTTTCTTATGATTAAAGAAAAAAAAAAACGTCTTAAAGGGCGGATGTTATTTGTTATCTAGATCTTATTTCTGTATTTGTCGGTTTTCTTAAATGAAAATACCTTATACCTGTTCTGTTTTTTTTTTCTTATGTTATTGTTTCTTAAACATTATTGTTACTATGAACGACTTAGATGAAAAAGACAGTGGCGTCTATCGAGAATATTGGTATTTATGATGACCGAGTTTCTACCCTTACCCTACTCACTTTTGTTTTTTATTCTTTCTTTTCAAGGTTCTCTTTTTTTTTCTCTTTCTAATGCTAACCTCACCCTCTTCATACATTCTCTCGGCTTTTTCTCCCTCTTTATTTTTGCCCAGTGAAAGTAATTTTTCTGAAATAATGTTGGCACCAACTATCTCTCCACGCCTTAAAGCCTTCATTGAACTCCTCTCCCAATCACCCAAACTCCCCTATCATTAACAATAACCACAAAGACAGATGAAAGAAAAGAAATAACAGAAGGAAGAAAGGAATGAAAAGAACCAGGTCAAATTATACAAAAGTATCAAACTTTTAATCCGGAATCTTCTAAAAACCGGCTATTCGCTTTTTTTGCACCTTTATGTTTTGTGTTATGCATGCAATACCAGTTGGTGGATGACTGCTTCTTAAAGAATACACTGTCACATTGTTAAAAAAAGGTTATTTGCATTCATTATAATATATATTATTGCGACGACTAAAAAGCCAGCACGATAAAATCTCAATGATGGAAGCCAAAAATAGATATTGATCGAAGAAAAAATTCTCAAGAGACTTAACATAGATTTCCTTTATTTATGTCCCATTATGTTTATGTATCCACCAGTGGGTATACCCATTAAAAATAACTGGTTTTAAAATAATTCAATAATTCTTACCATTTAAATATTACCCCTTTTCCATATGTTCTTATTCAAACTAATTTTCATTTACGAATGGACAAACCGAACTATCATAATCTAGTGTGTGTAGGTTCGTAAATATAACTGGCTTAAAAATTTTTTGATAATATTTAGCTCTAGGCACTTAAAGAATTGAAATATCTATTATTTTATTTACATATATTTGACGCGTCATGCGATATTCTTACTTGTGTATATAAAAAAAACGATGTTGAAAAATTTTCTTGGAGCAGAGATCATGCACTCGTTTACCAAACAGCAGTGTGTTGGTTTTATTGTCTTAGATATTGGTTAAAAATTGCCTTTTACCTTCTTTTAATGGCAAAATATATGATTAAAACACTTTTCAAAAGTGTTGTGATAAAGTAAATAATAATATTTGGCCAGTTTGTCATATTTAATCTATGGAATCAATAGTGTTTGTTTTACTATTTATATACGCCTTTAACATTAGGTATTATATATATATTTTTGATAGTGATTTGTAAAAGCTGAATATTTTCAATTTGATTTGAATTGAACAGGTGTAGTCTATTGCATATTGTTTCAAGTAAAATATCGGTGATGTATTGATTATTAACCCTGAAATGCGTATGAATTAAGAAGGAATTGATCCGAGACAAACGAGGGGGCGTTTTATGTAACTATGAATCTATTCTTACAATAGAACCTGTTTTGGCATTTGCCAGTAGGACTTTGTATTGAATCCATTTAATCCATTAAGTGTATTTACCTGTATTTAGGTAAGAAGCCCGATTGGGACAGTAGCTTATCGCTAGGACTTTAGAATCGTAATACGCGAGTTCAAATCCTAGTTGTTCCATTACATCCACATTTGGGTTAATATACCCGGAAAAGTATAAATCACTATATTTCCTCCAGTTATGGATTGAATTGTACAAATTATGTTATTCCGAACAGTGCTGTTTATAAAAAAATGTAATTTGACGAAAATAATCATTCTCGGCATTAAATGACTGAAGAGGTTGATATCCACAAATTGATATAAGCAAATTGAATTTATGTACAGAGTAAAAATATGTATTTTTATCCTTGTTACAGCTCTAGGCTGTTTGGGTGCATTTTTACGGATTATTAAAAAAAAAAAAAGCAAGTTAATTCTGAATATTCAGCAAAACTTCTAAAGATGGTGCATGCAAAAAACCAATTTGTAAAAAGACCGCCGATTAGTCAAACAGTTGCCAAGATATTGGGAATTAACTTTATTATTTGTACTAGATATTTGTTTATAAACATGACCATGTGCTGTACCGCAAAAGCGGTGACTCTGAATATATGACCCTAAAAATATGAACCCAGATGTTTACATCGGTTGCTTTTTCATTTTTGAAACCGGTTACTAGGTGTGTGTGTGTCTGTGTCTGTTAACGTTAAAAGAAATGTTTACACTTTAGTAATAACAATATATTTTTTCTTTTGAGTAAGCTTTCAAAATTTCATTAAACATTTAATGTGTGCTGTCTCTCAGGCAAGATCGTTTTTATTCCTACAAGAATAGAATACAATATAAAGAGGAGGCACACGATAACAAATCCAGAGAGACTCACTTGGCCGAGTGGGTAATCAGTCGGACTTCGGAGTTGTAATACGTGATTTCAAATCCTAATCTTCACATTTGTGTTCAGAACTGGCATAACACTCTTGGGAAAGCTGTTATGTAGGTTAAATAGTGATCATTGTGTTTTTTTTAACAAAATGTGTAGACTAAAACGTATATTTAAAAAATAAATTCGTCTTGAATCCCCCCAAAAAATGATAGCTCGTATAACAAAACAATTTGCGGGACGTTCGTTAATCATTATATTCCATCGTTATTCCACCCAAACACAAGATTAAATGACATATTCACACAAAAAAACTATTGTAATATAGACAGATCATCGTGGTTGTACGAAACCTACTTTCTGTTGCTTTTGGGAAAATGAAACCAAAACATTTATTTTTAAAAAAAAGCCCTCCTGTCTATTCATAGAAATTATCCAAACCACTAAAATTTGCATGTATGCAGTATTGGCTTCCAATATAATTGGCTCCCTCAACTACCTTAGAAAAAATGAATATAGTGAAAAATAGCTTTTAAAATGAATTTAGCAGAGTAAAGCTTTAGAAATAAATTTAGTTTAAAAAAACATTAACTGCTTTCCTATAAAATAGGCTTCCTTAAGAGGCAAATCCGCAGAAACCCAGGCAAATCTAGAGTTCTATAATTTTATAAATATATGTAAATTAGTTTTGCTAAGAAAATCTAAACCAAAATATTCAAATAAATTAAGTTAAATAACACAATTTCTTTGAAAGAAAATTTCCCTTCCTATTCTTTTAATTCTTTTTTCATCTTTAAATGCTTTTTCGAAACAATTATTACTGCTTGGACTTACTCAGGGATTTCTTTTGATTTTTAAGCAGCTATTTTTCCGATTGAAAACGAAACCTAATCGGTTTCAACTGTTCGGATACTCAATAGATAATATTTCAAGACTTTAGACCAAAATTTGCCAAAGTTTTAACAAAGTTGTATAGACTATAGGAGTTTAAAATTTCGTTTAAATTGGTCTATTCCTTCTCGAAGCTGATTTATTTGATTACCGATCTTCAATACTCGTCGGTTGATTTCCATGACATCATTTCTTTTTGAACATTTCCGGATACATAAAGATTGTGCGAATTTTCAAGAAAATGGCAAAGTTTTATAGTGTCCATTAAGAACGAACAAAGACACGCCAAAAACACACAAAGTTCAATTGATATAAAAGATTCCAGTCTCTTTTTCAAATTTCTTAATTGCAAGGTTAAATAAAATCAATATATTTTTAACCTGTCTATTTATTTTTAACAGTTTTAAAAGGAAAACGATAGTTACAATTGAAGCTTTGACGAAATGTTCACGAATCAAAGAACTGATTCTAGGGAAGCTATCTAATTTAAAAAAAAAAGCAAAAAACAATATATATTAGAGTTTTAATTATCATTTTTTTTTCTTAATGTTTATTATATCTAATCTTATATATAAATTAAACTTTTTTCGTGCATGAGATCAAGTCAATCCAAAATGGTTGGGCTAATTTTCTTGACTATGCACACATTTGTGCTTCCTGTGGAAGTTTTCTTTGTTAATAATAAGGACTGTAGGAATAAGTTTTTATTAAATAACATTCTTGTCATAGCCCTAATTATTAGGGTAGTGATAAGAATATTATTTTATTCTCTAATCTTTTAAAGCATATTGTCACAGCCCTAGTTATAATTGATTCATTTTTTATTTTATTTATTTATTTTGTCCATACCTAAATTTTCTGAACTGAAATCTAGGGTCATCTGTTTTCTTGTTATATATTCTTTGTACAGTAACGGTAATTGCAAAAAATAATCTTTTGATACTTTTTTTCCGATAATTTTTAAAACCGACACTGGTTTTTATATGTTTAAGAAATGGATGCACTGCAAACAAATGTCATAAGTTACTTTTTTTTTCAATAAGTAAATAAATTGGCAATTCTTTTGGAAACACGGAAACCTTTTTACAGACAAATTATATAACAGTTGGTTTCATAGAAAAAAAACGAAACAAAAGAAATGATTATTGACGTTTGTGAAGAAACAAATATAAAACTAAAGAAAAAGGTTTGTAGAAAATAAAGTAATATTCATATTTGTACATTGTTTTTATTAACTATCAACATTAGGAAATTGTCGTAGGTTATTTTCCGACACCTACGTTTAACATATTGCGCATTTGACACTAAATAAATATAACGATCTGACATCCGTTTTTTGAGATGCGTATTTCTTTTTGTAATCGATATGTTCAATAATGACAAAAAGCCGTCATTCCAGCTGTTATCTTTTACTTATTGACCCGCTATATAGCAAAATTCTACAGATGTTAAAATTTTTTATGTGGGAGGATTGTTGTGTTGGTGCTCGACAAAGTAAATATAAACAAGTTAGGGAGAAGGCCATTTATAAGGGTTCATTATATCCCTGGGCTTTTGAAATAAGTCTTCAACTAGATGAGGAGCGTTCGACGTGGCCCAGTGGATAGACAATCTTACTTCGGACCGTAGTACACAGATTCGAATCAAAGTTGTCTCGTCTACATTGACATGACGACTAATACCATTGGAAAAGGTATGACTTCCCACCTTCCCTCCAGCTATGGATTATATAGTGGAACTTCTGTTATTACAAAAAAACTGTGTATAAAACAAACGTTCATCAAAAGTAATTATTTTCGGTATTAAAATTACCTAAAAAGGTTGACGTTAAACACAAAACAAACAAACAAAAAAATCAACTAGATGAATTATTCTCCCGATTTCATGAGCCTCATCTGTACTAGACAGCTGAAAGTAAAAGTAAAAATTCCAACTGCGTTTAATCTAAACCAGAACAAAGAGCGAAAATTATTTCGAAGATTTTTCAATTTTTTAAAATTTTTCATAAGAAATTTCACCTAAAAAAAGGCTCTAGTTATGTATCTGATTGGTTCCAACCTCAGGCTCTCGGCTCAAAGATCATTATCCCTCTAGAATTTATTTACTCTTTGACATATGCTTAGAGTGGATGAAGAAAAAGTCAAATGGTACCGATACTACCCTAAACATCATACATTTTTTTCCAAAGGCAGATATTTCACATATTTCTAAAATTTTAAAAACTACTCATTCTTGAATGAAACCCACTATTTATGGAATTAGATAAATAAAAAAAAAAATGGAAATAAAAACTAAGTTGTACTTGTTCAGATCTTTAGACAAAACTTTCAGCAAACAAATTGTGGATAATGATTGAATTAACAAATTGGGGAAAAGTTTCTAAAAATCTTTTTTTATACATAATAATTTCAAAAAATTAATCTCTTCACTTTAACAGAGAATTAAAAGTAAATATATAGCTCTTATATTACTCTTATAATATATTATTATAATATTATGGGCAGCGACGGTGGAGCATTGGTAGAAGCTCGGGTTGTGAGATCGTGTTACGCGAGTTTAAATCTCATTCTAAACCATTACTTTCACTTTAGCAGCCTCGGGCAGATGGAGCTCGTTAGCTCGGGAGAGCAGTTCATCTAGTTGAAGGGTAACACCGAATATATAAAGCCCGGGAAAGAACACATAAAAATGGCCTTGTGCCAAACTTGGGAGTGCTCACCAAGTAAATATCATACTAACCGCTCTGAACTTTTCCCAAATTTTCTAACCAACTAATATTCTATATTTGTGACAAATATTCGCAAAGTGTTTTTTCGCAAACCTTCTACTCTTTGGTGTCCTCCTTGCAATCCTTAGGGGAAAACTCAGATCTTGCATATTTGTTAGAATTTCACTTTAGAAGCACAATCTTCATTAATCCTTTGGATCCTAAAAGGCCGATATATCGGCCCTGACAGCATAAAGAAAAACAAGACTTACCAATATTTTGGTTTTGATATGTTTCTCTAATATAACGACTCTGCTTGGTAAATTTGATAAGTCGGGGTTCAAAGGATTATAATCATTATTGATGCAATAAATATTGTCGAGGGGGAATAAAAAGTTCAGTTGTAATTATTCAGAATTTGGAAAAAAAAGTAAAGCAAAATATCCCCACTCATTTGGGGATTACGATTTAAATAACTAATAAATCAGTGCAACAAAATTTCGCCCAAAAAAGTAAAGGAGATGTTGTTTTTTTTTTTTCATAATTTCGTACAGAATAATTTCAAAAATTCTCTAAACACTTTTACGGACTAATAAAAGTGATTCTTTTGTCCGGTAACAAGAAATCTATTGGGAAAAGTGGTGAAAAAAATTCTTAAGATTTAATAAACAATATTTTCAAAAAATCTCCCCCACCACTTTTACAGGCAAATAAGAGTGACTATTCTGCATGGTGACAAGACATTCTAATAGGAAAAATTCTGACAAAAGATCTTATAGTTTTATACAGGATATTTTAAAAATTCCAACAACTACTTTTAAAGGCTAATTAAAGTGGCCATTTTGTTAGTTGACAAGACGTTCTATTCGGAAAAATTATGATATTTGATATTTACTTGGTGAGCACACCCAAGTTTGGCACAAGGCCATTTTTACGTGCTCTTACCCGGGCTTTATATATTC
>JAUZSX010276302.1:0-14902 GCA_034780655.1 Idiosepius hallami
AGGAGACTGTAATAAACTGGTCCTTAGGGGTGTTTGGGGACTGTGATATTACTAAGCAAGACACTGCTTATTATTATCCCTTAGAGGAGAAATCCTGAATTTTGGTTACTGACGGACTGATACAAGGTTTCCTTTATGATAGGAGACTGTAATAAACTGGTCCTTAGGGGTGTTTGGGGACTGTGATATTACTAAGCAAGACACTGCTTATTATTATTCCTTAGAGGAGAAATCCTGAATTTTGGTTAATACCTGACTGATACAAAGTTTCCTTTATGATAAGAGACTGTAATTAGTAGGTCCTTAGTTATAACAAGATTAGTCTGACGTCTCGAGGCATTTTCTCTTCTTTTCATTTGGTGTAAAATATTTGATAACCAAAGCTGATGCAACGTCTCGTCTAACGTAGATAAATTAATCGGTTCAATGTGAAACTAAACAACAAAAAAATAATTCTTTTTTAATAGAATTCTTTTTTTTTTTTTAATAGAAATTTTACTGGGGTGGGGGTGAGAGTGGAGGAAAGAAGTTACCAACAAGTGAAGTGGCGTTTCATACCCCACACCCACTACTTGCAAATAAGGATAATATTAACAATAATGATAATCATAATAATACTAATATCATCAATGTACATAAATAACTAATTCTTATTTTGCTTGTCCTTGTCTTCTTCATCCAGCTCATGCTTCTTCATTTTAGTTTAGTGTTATGGATTTGAGAACAGAAGAAAGAAACAAACTCTCTGTCTCTCTGTCTCTCTCTATCTCTGTCTCTCTCTCTCTCTCTCTCTCTCTCTCTCTCTATATATATATATATATATATATATATATATAATATCTGTTAGTTTTTTTCATTTTCTCTCGCTACACATTTTTCCTTTTCTCTCATTCTCTTTCTCTTTTCTGGTATATTGCCAAAAAAAAAGGGGGGGGCTATAATTTAAAATGATTCAGATCAATCAAAATTATTACTTATAAACTACAAAAGAAATTGTTTCATATACCTTCAAATAAATACCTATACATTTAACATTAAAATAATAGGTATTTTTTTTATAATCACTAAAGTTTTAGAAGCATGTATAGGTAAATTTGCCTGATTTTTAGCAATTAGCTAGTGGTCTTTGGTAATTGTCAATTTCTCACCCAAGCGATCTTCAGACCAATAATAAAATATATAATAATATTCAATTTTAGTTTATTTGTTATGTGTTCAATGGCATATCAACCTCTTTATGTCATTTTAATGCCGAGAACAATTACTTTTGATAAACATTATTTCCATACACACAGCTTTTTTTTTAATACACAAGTTGCACTATTTGATCCACAGCTGGAGGGAAGATGGGAATTCATACCTTTTTCAAAGTATGACATGTGAAAGTAGACAGAACTGAAGCCGGATTGCCTATTCACTGAACCACATCAACTGCCCCTTCAATTTTAGATCAAACTAGTTTCATACAAATATATATGTATGTATATGTGAGAAAATATTTATATATATATATATATTAATCTGTAGAGTGGGATTGCTTATATTTATAGTTAGAGTACTCAATATCAGAGTATATCATGAATATTAGTTAAGCGTTGACACATAGATAGATAGATAGATAGATAGATAGATAGATAGATAGATTGATGAAAAATATTTAGGTTATATTCAATTTTAGATTAAACTAGTTTCATAAAAATGCACACGTGTGTGTGTGTGTGTGTATATATGTGTGTGTATGTAAGTATATATATTGGTATTATTTCTATTTTCATCTCTCTCTCTCTCTCTCTATATATATATATATTTATTTATATATATATAATATCTATGCTTGTATATAAAAGCCAAGTCCTACCTTTGGGTAACTGAGAAGAAACTTCACAATTGGATTTAATGGAAAATAGAAAGAATAGAGAAATGCTTTCTTATTACTTAAGACCCAAGGCATGCAATTCATTGCAATCTCACCATTATGAACAGTGATATTTCTAAATACAGTCCTGTTAACAACAATAATGATGATAGATCTTATCTCAGTGTTAGACAATGTTAGACTTTATCTTTTATTCATAGTCTATATATTTTATCTTGTAGCTTCAAGGAATACAATTTCGATTGTAATTTCAAAGAAGTTTTTTTTTTATATATCCTTTTTTATCAAATTCTCCAAATTATCTTTATTTCCTAAAGAACTGCTAAAAAAAACTCTAAATTTCCAAGATAAAACATTTTTATTATTCATATTATTTACATGACTTGAATTACTGTCCTTATCTTCGTTCTATCTTGTTTACATTATTTACATTACTCAGACGATTGTCTTCTTCTGATCACATGTCTATCATTTTTTTATCATTTTTTTAAAGAGTCAAGATATTTATATTATTCATACAATTTTGAATTTAGTCCATAACTGCAGACTGAAGAATTGAACATACAAGTCTGATTCCAAAAGTAATGTACCGTTTGGAAAACACCTAAAAAGGATGACTAGGATCTTTCTCCTTCAGGAAGAGTTGTTCCTTGTTGAGGCACCATGGTCATCTTCCTCCTCTTCAGGTTCTGGGGGTCGATGGTTTCAGGGCTACAACAGAACAAAAAAAAGGTATCCAAAAAGTCACTTGAAGTCTGAAGATTTTCAAACGAAAGTTCAATACGAGTTAAAATGCAAGAGCTTGTCCAAAATGACGCCAATTTTTAGGGTGTCCAAAAGTTGCTTTATGCCTTAAGATTTTCAAACAAAGTTCAATATGCACTTTAAATGCCAGACCTTGTCTGAAATGACCCTAACTTTCCGCAAAAGTTGATTATGTCAGACGCAGCCCATTTCCATTTGAATGAATTCATTAACAAAAAAAATTACAGATTTTAGGACTCTGGAAATCTAAGGGCAATTCATCAATGTTTCAGTTACTTTTTGGACACCCTGTATACTTGTATACCCTATCTTATTGTCTACAAATCGTAACTGTACATCAGCATTTCTAATTAGTTTTGGGCTAGTCATTTGTTTCTTGTATGCACTTTGCTCCCAGTTATCCAGGATTTATCATTTCTCTTATTGTTAATCAAAGTCTGGTGAAGATAATCTGTTGGGAATCCCTGCTTCACATTAATCTTTCCATCAGTTCTGAAACAGTATCTATTATCAATTAAAACAAATGGACTCATTATAGTCACACAAGCAGAGCAACAAACCACCTGCCCTGTTTTATCTTATTATAGTCATTAGTCGCTGACACATTGTATATTTCTATCCTCTAAGTCTAATTAAGAAACTCTTCTAAATTAACATGCAATGTTGTGTATCAATTTGGGTGATAACCCTGAGGTGGCAACCAAGAACACTTGTGGTGTGAAGGCTGTAGGTTTATGTAATTATGGTCCATTAACCAAGTGGTTCAAGGAATCATGAACTTTTATATTGAATCATGTCAAGTCAAAACAAACGACAATGGATTCCTCACTTTATGTCTTTGTACTCTAAAAGGAAACACCATCTACAGATCTATAAGTTTTTAAACTATCACTTTCCATACACTGGGCAGACTGGGCCATCATTACTATCAGACCTCGTCTGCAAGGATTCCAGCCTAACTCTTAACTCTTTGTGTGTATCTCGTGACTGTGCCAACTGCAGGGCTGGACTCAATTATGTGCAGATCCATAAGCATGCAAAGATGAAAATTTTGTGAAGACAAAGTATTTTTGCTGAAAATTGTTATCTCTACGCGAGAAGATAGAAGCTAAGTGGGCAAGATATTGGAATTGGTATCAGAATCATTAATCAAGATTTTCCTAGAATTAGAATCAGAAAAAAATAGGAACCATCCAGAGACTAATCTTAAACTGCTCTGTTTTAATATACATGATCGGGCATAAGTCGCGCACCAAAGCATGTGAAATAATTCTGATAATAAATGTTTTTCATTAAAACCAAACTTAACTAATGAACTGAAAGACACGTTGAACATGTTGGTGCAATCACAAATGCTCAAAATGCTCGCCATTTGAATTGATGCATATTTTCAGTCAATGTTCAAAATTTCCACAAACTTTATCAAGTAAGTCAATGTTTCTATCTATGTGATTGCAGCCACGAATTATCTGCTAGCGAAATGGTTGATATCTGAAATTCTTGTAGAGTAGACTATTTGTTGGAGGTGACCCCAAAAATAAAAATCCATTGGGGTCAAGTCAGGGAACCTTGGTGCCCATTCTACAGATGCCTTTTTGTCCAATCCAATTTTCAAGATTACCACTCAGCCAATTTTTCACAATCGTCACATAATGAGGCAGGGCACCATCTTGCAAGAACCAAAAGGGTTCTTTTACCGATGTGCTCTATTTGCGGCATAAAATCATTTTGTGGCATTTTGGTGCGTGTCTTATGGCCCACCCTGTATATTTTTAATAACCTGTTTTGTGTCGTGTTATCTTTCTACCAATTTGCAAACACGGCACAAAAGAAAAGTAATAGAATTATTGAATTCATTACTGAAGAATGAATTTAGATTAGCAATTGAGATTTTATCTTGGTTTTTAACAATCTTATGCTCTCAGCTAATTTCAATTTTATTCTAGAGATTTCCTCAGCCAAAAAAAGTTTTGCATTGTCCAAGTAAATTGTACTTAAATTTAAAGTAACTTTTTTTTTTGTTTTTCTTGTGTTTTTCAGCATATCAACTTTTTAAGATCATTTAATGCTGAGAAAAATATTTTTATGTATAAACATAGTTTTTTGAATAACACAATGTTTGCTATTTAACCCATAGCTGGAGGAAATGTGGGAATTCATATCTTCTCCAATTATGTGCACAAATTAAATGACTGGGATTTGAACTCGTGTACTATGATTCCAAAGTCCAACTACCTACCCGCTAGGCCAAATTGACTTCCCCTATAAAATAAGTGCACTACTATTTGTTGGGATTTAAAATTATCAGTCATTATATTTCACCCTAACTACAAAAACTTGCGGGAGTAAACCCAAATGACCCTCTATCTAAATTCCAAAGAAGTAGGTCAAAAAGATTACTATTCTATCTATCTAAACAAAAACTTTGGCCCTTACTTTTTCCTCCTCTTAAATCTCAAGAACTACTACTCAGAACCACTCAATTCTCTTTCTCCCATTCTTCTCTCTCTATCCTTTTCCAACTAATCCTTTACCTGCCGTGCTTAGCCACTTAGCAGCCCTGACGCAGAATACCCCTTGCAGCCTCTTTACCCTAAAAGAGCAATTTGCCCCCCCACATGTCAACACATTAGAGTATACATACATATCATATACAGATATATATTTTTAAATGAACTGTATTAATTACAATTAGAAATTAACATCAATAAATAATTTGGATATAGATCTATTTCATTCTTCCAGAAATCATCAGTGCAACTTGACCAAATTCAAACCCACAACCTTCATGATCAGAGACTTACGTATTAGACCACTCGGCTACGAAAAACAATTCATCTTATTTGGGTTAATTTTAAATATTCAAGGATTTGGTCACTTCATCATACTTTACATTTTGATCTAAGGAAACTACGTTTTTTTTTAATAGACATATATTATTAATATTGATAATAATATTTTTAAGGTTAATATTTGTATTCTTTATTATTAAGCAAACCAAACTACCAAAATATGGCGTCTCTTACTCATCTCTGAGTTTTGGGCACTGTCATCTTGTTCTCTGTCTTCGTTTATTCGATGAGACAGAGAAAAGTGACAGTGTCATTTGCTGTGCATGTTCTTTTCAAAACTGCTTCTCTTATCTGTCTTTGATCCATGGTGAAAGGATGTAGGCCAAGTGAGTGTGCATGGCCATCAAGCAGCCACAACCAAAATATACAAATCATACAAACTCATTGTTTTTTTTTTCTATGTTTCACAAAAACAAAAAGAAATACATTGGAAAAAATATTTTTAAAAGTTAATATCCAAGTTTTGAAAATGTCACTGTTGACTTTAATCATTTAGTGGGCTCAATATTATTGTGGTTACCAAATGAATTCTTAAGTGAGAAGATAACTTATTTAAAAGGGATGTTTGCAGAGATATCTGAATAGCCAAACTAACTTGATTAAGTTCCCAGAATTCTATTTCCTATACATGATAACATTACAACCTTGTCAAAATAACTGCAACCTGTTATGACTAAGCTGAAGGTGAGTGAAGGTGAGGGGAGATCACCCACAACTACAAATATCCTTGGAAAATGTATGAATTACTATGAATTAAATAGTGTATCTTGTGTGTCTTAAATGTGACTAGACCGTATTTACTGTTGTTGTTACTCTTACTAATACTACTACCAACACCACCACTGCTGCAGTGACTGGAACATTTTTGGATAAGTTACCACTAAAATTGAATTCTTTTTCCTAAAGAAAATGGACCACGAACCAAGACGAATAAATGATTGTAGGATTTGTGTCCTCTTAAATATTATACAGACATTATTTCAAAAATCCACTTCCTGTTTTGGATATAAATAGGATCTGTGATCAACAGGACAGTGGAGGGGGGCGGTGATGAGGTTGAAGGCGAGGACAAACTCTGGAAATTTATTGATTCAATCAAGAATTTTGATAACATTGCTGGAGGGAAAAATAAGAAAAAGAAAGAAAAAGCTCTTATAAAAGAGAAGTCAGAGAAATGCATAAATTTGGGAAAACTGATTTTGTGTTTTTTTTTTGTTTTTTTTGTTTTTTTTGGTGGTATTTGTTAATTCTTAAAAATGCACTCGAATTGGAATTAGTGAATTCATTTCTATTTTAATTTTAATTATCAACATTTGTTAATGCTATGTAGTTACTGGAACAATCATTTGAAAATAAGTTGGAAGAAATGTAGAAATAAAAGTTGTTTTAATGGCAATTTCTAATATGGTTATTTTATTTTTATTTTTAAATATTTATTTTTGTTTTATTTTTTTTTCTCTTCATTATGAATTCCTAATTAAGAACCAATATCACAAACAGAAAAGGTCTGCAGCATTATGGTTAGTAATTCATGCATTAAATTTTATAAAATTAATAGAAGAAAATTACTCTGAAACTCTTTGAATAGTTTTCATCCAACCAGCATAACTACTTCACTGAGTCTATAAATATCTTTGGTAATCCACAATGTTAGTCATTAATGCACTTAATTTAATAAGATTAATAAACATATTTACTTTGTAGGAATGAACCCAAATGACATTTTATGTAAATTTCAAAGAAGTAGGCCAAAAACATACCATTCTCTCAATCTACTAAATCAGTTAGTTTCTTTCTTTTTCCTTGTAAATCTCAACATCAGTCTAAGAACTGCTATCCAAGAATACTCTTCTCTTTTTCTCTCTTTCTCTCTCTGACCAATCCCTGACCTGTTCGCAACAAACACAGGCAAGCATTTACCCCTTGTATATCCCAGACAAGTAATATGTCATACTGCCAATGGACATTTTAACTAGGCACTCTCATATGTACAAGTAAAATGAAATATTTCTTTTAAAGCAAGCCTCTGCTTAGGGCCTCTGCTGACCCTGCAATTGTGGGGGGTGCAAGCTCCCTAGGGTCCACAATGCTTCTTTGTTTGACTTCACATATTTTTTGTAATGCAAAAAAATTACCAAAATAATTCATTGTTAGGATTAATTAGGAAATCATTATTACACTTGAAATATACATCTATCAATTCATCTCTTTTTCTGCCTCTCCCTATTTGTATATGTATGTATATATAGTCAAAGGCTTCAGTATGTTGAGGGGGCACAACTTGCCTTTTTTAGGTTAAAGGGGGCCACAAGGCACATTATGCATCAAGGCGAATAAGGGGGTAAGCCTGGCACTATTTCAAAGGTTAATATTACTATCCTTATTATTATTCCAACAAACAAATATATATATATATTACAACTTTTTCTCAGATTCAGACTAAGATTTTTTTATGGCATATTGGCTTTCAAACAAATACTTATGGTTAAGATATGTGTTGTGGATGAGAGTAAAAACAAATCACAGATGCAGATATTGGGTTGAAAATTATCTTGTGTTAAAGCCTATTACAGGAAATAATGGGATATGGGATAACCTTCTCTTAGATTCACTTCTAATCACTCTATGGCCTGCAAGCCGCGGCTTTGTTGGCTGAATCTTTCATAAGTATGTTATTACAACACTATGGAATCAGTAATTTTTTCAAGTCATGATTTATATGGCTTATAACTGGGCATTTTAAACCACGGGGTCATGAACGCAAATGGTTTTGCTTAGCAAAATCTTAGGGTTGCAATATTTCAATAATCTGCAGGAATAGCTGTCTTACAAAATAGATTTTTAATAATAGTTTTTATTGATTCAGAAATTTATTAATTTTTGTATGTGTGGTCTATTTGTAACCAATAATTTCTCAGATTTACTTTCTCAGCTTTAACATATATTATTAAATCCCAACATTGTTCATAGCTATAAAATCTTAAAGAGATTTTATGGCCTGTATTATCAAATATTGCACCAAAGATTTGATATGCAGTAAAAAACAAGCATATCCGTCACATTAACAAACAACTCTTAACCATAACCAACTGACTTACTCCCTTGCTTTTTGTTGTTATAATAAATTAATTATTACAATAGATACTATTTTCAAATATTTATGCAGTTTTTGATTTTACATTTTTATATGTTCTGCATGTATGGTTAATTAAATATATTAATTTAACATTTGTCTGATGTCACAAAAAAAAAACACTCACATTCTTAAATCGGGTCGTAATAAAAAAAAAGTTTTAAAATTTTTCATTTTAAGTTTCCAATATAAAAATCATGAAATAATTAGAAGTGCAGTTACTTTGATAATCAACTTCTCGATTTTATTTTCTAATTTTTCAGCTCATATTCACACTTCTTTGGGGCTCTATGTTCCCTTGGGAACCAAAAGGCTTAAACAACAACATTTACAGTTCTTCAATGAAGTTCATTGCTTCTCATCTGCGTGAGAAGTTCACTTGGGACAGTAGATCTTAGTTGTTCTGTTTATATTTGTATTTGGACAAATATCCTTGGGAAACATATGAATTACTACATTCCTTCCAGATATGAATTAAATAGTGCATATTGTATAATCAAAAAACTATGTGTAGACAAAAAGAACCTTTATTAAAAATAATTATTCTTTTCATTAAATGACCTAAAAAGGTTGATATAGATGAAAAAGCTAGTATAGATTAAAAAGTATACACTGTTCAATTCAAAAAAGCTATGTGTAGGCAAAAAGAACACTTATCATAATTATTTTCATCATTAAATGACCTGAAAAGGTTGATATGCCATTTAACACAAAACAAGCAATAAAAAATTTCTACAACTTTTTATTGCCTTTGCCCATGAATATTTCGGGCCCCTTCTCTTCTAAATTCCCCTGTATCGCCTGAAGAATCCGGAAGAAACCGATCGCGATCTCCATTTTACTAGTTTCGTATTTTTTTAATAGTTTAATTCTTCCATTAAAATTTTTTTCTTCATCTCCTTTTTCTATTATTGCATTCCTTGTTTCTGAATTTTCGTGGGTTTTCCTCCTTTAGATATGATGCCTTAATACAGGCCTTGGCAACCTGTAGCCTGGGGACCGCATGCGGCCCACTGACACGTGATGTGCGGCCCACAACGTTTCCAGTCCAGACATCAAAAAAAGTAGTTATAAACTATGCTAGTATGAATTTGTCCTATTGAATGATAAAATTAGTCTACTTTTCAGAATAAAATCATGGTAACTCAATTGTTTGAATTTTTTTAATTAATTTTAATACTTTTATTGCATTTTTCAAACTTCATGTTTATTTATGGATGTTATTAATGTGTCCCTCCATTGCCTTATGCCCTGACTGTGCGGCCCTCTAGCCAAAATTATTTGCCCACCTCTGCCTTATCTTTATCTATCAATAAAAAATTAGAAAATACCTACTCATAATGATAATTAACTTCCATTTACCTTTAATGTCTCAACTTCTATTTTTTTCAGTTCCCAGTTTCCATGGAGTTCATTGTTGTAAATGCTACTTCATTGTTTTGAACAACCTGGGATTATCAACACAATTCTATCAGTAAGTCATTTTGCTCTTTATTTTCTTATTTGTTTCCAATACGGTTTAGGGAAGTCTATATGGCCAAGAGGGTAGGCAGTCAAACTTCGGAATCATAGTACATTAGTCCAAATCCCAGTAATTCTATTAGCATTCATAATTGGACTAATACCCTTGGGAAAGGATGAATCTCCACATTCCGTCCAGCTATGAGTTAAATAGCAAACATTGTTTTGTTTAAAAAAAAAAAAAGCTATGTGTATATACAATAATTGTTTTTGGCATTAAATAACTTAAAAAGGTTGATATGCTGTAAAATACAAACAAACATGCCATACGGTTTTAATTAAATAACAAAATAAAGAGTCAACATGCTGACACAAATGACACAACTTTTTCTATATGTATCACTATTGGGGATACATGCCTAGAGGGGTGGAATCGTTCAACTAGTGGATTCCGGATGGAGCCAACATGATAAAACAAAAGGACAAGAAAGTCAGTTTTGGGAAGTTGGCATTTAAATGCTCAGGCAATGTACAACAGCAGGAATAAACAGGCGTAGAAAGCACCCCACATCTTTAAGAAAAAAATATCTTTTGTTTTCTGAAGGATGAAGGTCCCCCCTCTCACAAAAATTTGGAATGGCTTGAAAAAGAACAGCTCTGAGTGACCAGTTGGTTATTTTGCTAAGCCAGGGCCCAAAGAATTTAAAAGTATGAGATTTAATGCTCATATTTGATTTGATGAATTTCCTTTGGAATTTCTTGCTTTAATAAAAACTATAAAAGTTTTTGTTGCCTTATTTGTGCTCTAATACTATGGGTGTGATAGCGTAGGTTGGAACAACTCACTTACCAATGCTCCAACTTTGCTACCCATTTCCAATATATGTGAAAGTGAAGAGTTAGCTGACATGTCTCTGCTAACGGCTAGTATAAAACTAAACTCAAGATATCAATTGATTTGCCCACCAGAAAAGTGAATATCTTCCTGTGGTGTAAACTGTCACCCTCAGCATTACAGATTGTGCATTTTAAACATCACTGCATGAATTATCACCCCATGGAACCCGACTCAGTTATTCGGATCATTCAATGCCTGCAAAATATCAAATTTCTTCTCAAAAGTTAAAGCGATGTTTAGTGAGATTAAGTTTGCTAGTGTCAATGACTTTCTTATCGGGTTATTATAAATGATTTTGGTTCATTTGCCATTTTCCTCGGTATAATATTGAACCTCGTAGGCGGCAAGATGGAGCATTGGTAAAAGTTCGGACTATGGAATAGTATTACGCGAGTTCAAATCCCAATCAAAACCACTGCATCTAATTTTGGCCGCCTTGGACAGATGGGTATCGTTAACTTTGTGTGTTATATTCATTGCTTTTTAAATGGTTATTGTTTATTTTAATTCTTTTAATGCTTCTATTTGTTTTTCTTTCTCTTTTCTGTTTATGTTAGTAATGGAGTTGTGTAGTAGTTATAGAGATGTCTTGACGTCGGTTGCTTTTAGAAAATCCGTTAATTTTTTTTTATGTATATTAATGTCTGGATTCGGCCTGTTCTGCTTCTGTTCTTTTTCAATTAATGTTTCTATATATTATCAGTTTTGTACATCGCTTGTATTATTTCTGTTCTAATGTACTTATGTTATTATCATTATTAGTACTATTTAAATGTAATGTTATGTAATAACATATGTAATAATAATAATAATAATTCACAGTTTCAATTACCTAGCATTATTAACCTACTTGTATATTCAATGACAAAAAGACAATCAATTCACATTAATGACACTGGTTACTATCAGGTCACTAAAGTTAAGCAACATCGAGCCTGGTCAGTAGTTAGATGGGTAACCATTAAGGAGTGAAATTGGGAATACATATGAAACCTGAACCCCAAAACAAAGAACCTTGTTTGGAAACAAGAGAAAATAGAATTGATGATCCTGAAAATGAGGATTAACATTCCCTTTAACAAGACCTATATGAAGAATATACAAAGTTGTCAAATATTAATTTTGGTTGAATAATTCTGAATCAGCGATGTGGTTAATTTGTTGAGACCATGGTTGCTTCTGTGTGTCTGCTGGAGTGATCAAGGGTCGAACATCTCAATCTATATATTCATTAATTTAATGCTCAGTTTGCTGACTGCATGCATTTGCAATGAAGTTTGACGGAAAGCCTGCTTGAATGGAATGCCTCTTATTTGTTGAACTTGATATCAAAGTCAATTAAACGATAGCATCACATTACTCTCTCCTTTGACTTAATCGCTCAGCTAAAATCATGGCCGTAGCAGCAAAGATTCATTATTAGTACCCTTTGCACTGATAGCTCTAATAGGTTCAATTAGGGGTTACTCAAGTATTATCGAAAAAGGAATGCAACACAAGAAGAATAAATTGAAATTGGCATGCCTGAACAAAAATTCTTGTATGGCTTTGTTGTAAGCCAATCTGCATCAGAACAGTGGCGTAGTGACTGTTTTACCCACCTGGTACGGTCATTAGATTTGCCTTCACCCAGCTGGCCGCTGATTATCTGTTAACCTTCAAAATTCCCAAGAGACCTCAAAATATTTGTTTTCATGGAACTACAGTCAAGGAACTAATTATATTCAACTTAAACAATTTATTTTCATTGAACATAAAACTGATGCTAAACTTGAAAAATCCGGTTAAAAACAGTATTATTTAGGGCTGTGACAATATGTTTTATTAAAGATTATTCTTGTCATTACTTGACTATTTTGTAATTTTACCATTTCTTTTAATTCTGTACTTATTAGTCGGGCTATGACAATATGCTTTTAATAAAAATATTCGTCATTACTTGACTATTTAATGATTTTAACATTTCTTTTAATTCTGTACTTATTAGTAGGGCTGTGACAATATGCTTTTATTAAAGAATTTTTTTGTCATTGTCTTCGAGCCACGGTGAAAGTGATGTGGGCTAAGGGAGTGTCCATTGTTGTCGTGCATCCTTGACCACCCAAAACAAATCTATAGTGAATGGCACTCTGCCACCTTTCTCTATCTCATAAAATAAACAAAGACAGAGGACAAGATGACTGTACCCAATACTCAGCAATGAGTGGGAGCTGCCATGTTGAAGATGAGGATTTTTGTCATTGACTATTTTGTGTTTTTACAATTTCTTTTAATATATAGTTTTTTTTATTAAACTCCCCAAATGTGTCTTTAGAAAAACTATATGTGTATATATATATATATATATAGTTTTTCTATAAAAAAGAAAAATATAATGTTTTTCTATTAAAACTCCCCAAATGTTTCTTTTATATAATTATCTAACTATAAATAACTTTGAAAGATATGTGACATTGGGACAATGCCAGGTATTCCCGCTGGTAGAAAAGAAAAAAAAAGAAAAAATTCTGCTTTTCTTTTTTATGAGTGTTACTATTCATTATTTAAAGATAGAAGGTGTTGTGTACTTTGCATGGTATATCCTCTACTTGGGCTTCTGTTTTCTACAGATGAGGCAAGTATCATTAGGCTTCCATCGATCACTTGATAATGATGAGGATAATGATGGTTATGACTGTTATGATAAGGAGGATGATAATGATGATGCGGTCCAAGATGTAAAGAATTAGTATCGTTTAGTTCTTATTGATCACTTTATGATGATGATGATGGTGGTGGTTGTGATGCTGGTGATGAGGATGATGATGGTCAGGGTGTTGGTTATGATCAGGATGTTGTTTGGGTGGTTAAGATGGAAAGAGCTAATATCATATAGTTTCCATTGACTTATTGATGATGATGATAGTGATGGTGGTTCTGGTTATGATGATGATGATGAAAATTTGGTCAAGATGTTAAGAATTAGTATTATTTGGCTATTATTGCTTAGTTGATGATGATGATGATGATAGTCATGATGGTGGTGGTGATGTGGTCGAAATATAAAGAATTAGTATTTTTAGGCTTTTATTAATTATATTACTTGATGATGGTAATGATGGTTGTGGCGGTGTTGTAGTGGTGATGATGATGATGTTATGGTGGTCAAGATTTAAAGAATTAGTATGATTCGGCTTTCATTGATTACTTGATGATGATGATGATGATGATGATGATGGCACTGGTGTAGTTGAGTACTAACCTAAGTTAGGCACAAGGCCATTTTTATGCATTCATTATATCTTTAAGCTTTTTAAAATCAGTGTTGCCCTTCACCTAGATGAGTTAGTCTCCTAAGTTAACAAGTCCCATCTGCCCGAGGCAGCAAAAATCTAAAAGCTAAAGCCAATGGTTTCCTCCAACCTTCCTGCCAAATCATGACAATGGTGCTGTTGGTCATGGTGTTGATTATGATGATGATGTGGTCTGCCAGTTTTGGTGGTGATGAGGATGATGATGATGATGATATGTAAAGAAATAAGCATTTCAGTTTTGTCTTCTTTTACGTCTTCTTCCTCAATTCAAAATCACATTAACAACATAAACTTCATCTGACATCAAAATGATTTCGCTTGAATAATCAATGGGAAATTATACAATGATATTCACAATTTTCAAAATTGATTTCAAGCCTAAATAGATTTCCATAAATTTCCATTTACAATTTACAATAAAATTATTTGTCATCCCATCTTTTGTTCCGCAAGGTAAGGAGTTTGTTGCTTTGTATTTTTAACAAACTATTTATGCCCATCAGTCAATAAAAACGTTTTAATCAGTCTATATAATCATCACTTGCATTTGCTGATATTCATATTAAGGGAGGCATACTTCTCACTGAAGCTGAAATTATTTTTGTTTTATTAATTTATAAAGGG
>JAUZSX010276521.1:0-14900 GCA_034780655.1 Idiosepius hallami
ATTTCAATTAATTTGATTTCTATTTCTATATTTAAAAATCTAAACAAACTTGTCCAAATAGTTTAATTTTATTTTAACTTAATGTTAGCAAACATTAAAGAACTTAAATTTAAAAAAAGTTCAAGTGATCAGAAGTTCAAGTGATGAATTGTCAAAGTTGATGAAAAAACCATGTGATGAAAACTCTAGTGATGAATAGACCATGATGAATAGTTAGGTGATGAATCGTTGCGTGATGAAAAGACCGTACACCCTCATTTGGTAGCCCACTTGCCAAGATTGATTGACAGAAAGTGACAAGAAATATGTCACACAAACAGCATGTCAATTTAGAAATAAGAAAGTTTTCTAAAGTAGGAGTAAGTCCACTAGACCAAAAAGAGTCATACATGTGGAGGGAGTATATGTTTTATTGGCAACTTAAAGAAAAAGAAAAGGTAGATGGAACTTGTAGTTGTATCTGAATTGTCTTATCTCCGTGGTAATTCAGCTTTTCATTAATCATCAAGCAATACAAGGATCAAAAACAAGAAACATAAACTTCTTTTGTTTTTACAATCATTTCACATCAAAGATAAGAGTAACCCAAAGTGCATAATTGTTGACATTATTTTGTTTGTTTGATGGCATATCAACCGTTTTAGGTCACTTACTGCTAAAACAATCACTTTTTGATAAATATTTTTTTGCCCACACAGTTTTTTTTGAATAAACAATATGTACTATTTAATTCACAAAATATATGTATTAGTGAGATATATATATGTATGTGTCTGTTTTCATTTATATGCATGTAGGAAATAAATATTTTCTGAGAAAAATAATAATGTCAACAACAACAAAAAAATATAAAGTTTTTTATAAAAGTATAAGGGGTTGAGCATAGGGCTAGCAACTCTTTCTCGTAAAACAAGTATGCTACAGAAACAGCAAATACAAATTTGCTGGCCAAACCACCACTGGGTGTAATGGTTGATGAATAAAAATAATTTCTATTTAATATTTCAGACCCACCTCAGTCTTCCCTTAGAAACAGCTGATTTTTAATAATTTTAGAAATCTAAACAAAAAAAATGTTCTAAGAATCATCTATTGTAATACAGAGACTTTCACTTTCTGCCAGGGTTACATTCTTGAAGGGCTCGCGTAAAGAGATTTTTCGCAGAACCTAAATTTAAATAATATATCTGGGCTGAACTGTAGACTACAGGGCATACGAGGGTGGTGAATTGGGGATGGGTAATATAAACTAACTTATGGGACAGTAAACACATTGTATTTCTTATTTTGTTGTTTAATGACATGACACTGACCAGCCATGGGGAGTTTAATTTTCTTGATATCACATAAATTCAAACTAATGCTTAATGTGACGAATTACTTGTTGGTTTTCACCTCACTTAAATCCGAAAACACAAAAAGTAGACACGTGTTAAGTGAGAAATCCCTTTATATCACATGAATGAAATTGTATTTGAAAATTTGTTTAAACCTAACTATAATATTTCAAGAAAATTATAAATTTCTTTTTTTTAAATTTTTTTTTCTCATTTTTTCTTAGTTTAGTTTTATTTGTATTTGTGTATGTATGTGTGTATGTGTATGTGTGTGTGTGTATTATATTTACTTGGGGAGCACCAACCCAAGTTTGGCTGAAGGCCATTTTTACGTGCCTTTACTCGGGCTTTTTACAGTCGGTGTTACCCTTCACCTAGTGAGCGGCTCTCCAGAGTTAACGAGCCCCATCTACTCGAGGCTGCAAACGTGAAAGTAATGGTTTTGACAGAGTGTATAGACAGTTTCAAAAACTATTTACATATATTTAATAATACTTTGATTTTCCAACATCAAATGTCTTGCTAAACAGTGAAAAAAATTTGAAAATAAGATTATTAAAAAGGAAAAACGCCTCGTGTTAATTGTATTTGAATAACCACCTGCTATCTAAATATGCTGAACATAGATTTAATAAAAATTATTCCACCAAATTTACCACTCTTTACAAAATTAAAATACCCCACAATTAAAACATTTTCCTAAAACAACTTCCATATAGACATACAAACATATAAAAACAGCATGCATAAATATCATAACCAGGTTCTTGTTGAATTCCCTAATTCTAGGTTCTATACTTAATCAGGTTCTGAAGATCAAAAGGATGAAATCCAAGTAGAAAACTTCTTCCTTGAACAAAATGTAACTCTACTACAGTATTGAGAACTTTTCTTAATTAATTATTTTCCTCCATTCTTCTGTTTCCAACACACACACACAAATATATATATATATATACATACATACACACACAGAGAGCTCTACATTGTGAATAAATCTTTCATTACTGAATGAAAAATGTCTTTTCTACTTATATTTTCATTAAAAAAAATAAAAAATTTCTGGTTTGCTAGTAAATAGATTTAGTAGTCAAAGGTCAACTAAAATTAAATTTGTCTGTAAAGCCTTGATATATATATATATACACAAACACACACACACATGTATTAGAGTTTCATATACCTATAGAAAGGAAGTATTAGTAAAAAAAAAAAAAAAAACACAAAAAAGTTTCTTGGAACAATAACAAAAAAATTGAATTCTATGACATCATGTTTGATTTTGGAATGATTTCAAACAGAGTTAATATCAATTTTAGCTTCTTGTGTGACATCAGCTAATTTCATTATTACTGACTACTGCTTTTGTTTCTGCATTTCATTCTGGAAGAATTAAGATCAAATAGCAACCATTCACTTCCAGTCAAACAACATTTATGAATAGAAAATTAAACTTTTGCACTTACAGAATCATCAAATGGCAGAAAATCCTGAACATTCATCCAGCACTTGTTTACATTAATAGTCTCTAGTAAAACTTAAACTATAAAATAAATATATTTTTGTTATTAACCCTTTCGACCCTAAGGGGTCGATATATCGGCTTTAGTAACCAAAAGCAAAAATAGACACCATGATATTTTGACCCTACTATGGTCTTTTAATAGAACAGCTTTGAGTGACTACTTGGTAATATTGCCAAGTCAGGGTCTGAAGGACAAAGCTGAAATATCGTTGTGTGTGTGTCTTCTTTTGCCTTAAGTCGCCAGGGCCGATATATCAGTTCCTTAGGGGTTAAGGGGTTTATTATATCTTGGGAATGAATCTCCATGTTCCGTCAAGCTAATGGTTAAATAGTGAATCTGGTGGCATTAATAAAAACTGTGTTAACAAAAGAACATTTATCAAAAAATGATTGTTCTCAGCATAAAAAGGTTGATGTGCCGTAAAACAAAGTAAACAAACAAACAAAATTTATATTAATTTTTTAACAGTGTGTTATGAATTAAAAATGATCAACTAAAGGAATTAAAGGAACTGAATCAGGCAAAAACGCGTTAATAAAAATTAGTTGAAGAAATAATCCATTTTGAAATTCTCTCTTTAGCCAGGTTTTATGTCCAATCTTTTTATTCTGCCTGAATGGATTAGAAGGCAATGTAAATTGCATTGTTATGATGACTGAACGTAGGCATTCATGACCTAAAAGTTTCATATCCCTGTTGCGGATATTTATGGTGTGAGACTAAATGAGCAACCAACAACCCTGGTCATGCATCAGAAGCAGAGATGCATCCATTGAATTCTTCAATGGGTTTGATCTCAGTAAAAGTAAGAGATGGGTTTGTCAATTCTAGATTAGTGAAAGAGTGGCATGCATACTTCAGATGCAAAAATGGACCACTTCATTTATCGCTGACTGATGCATTGAGAATGGTGGTGGTGAATATACAGAAAAATAAATTCTGAAGCACAAAAAGTCTCTCCTTTCCTTTACAGCTTTTAAACTTTTTTAAAGTTAAAAGTTTGAAAAATAGAAGGCATTATTTTGGGAACGACCCTCATAAACTTCTTAAATATTTAAAAAAAAAAAAAATCCTGCTCACGATTCCAAACCTGACAAGTTTTTTTTTTTCATAAACAAAACTTATAAAAAAAAACCCTAAAATATTTTACAAAAATTCTAAAAAACAATGATCAATACTTCAAAAATTATAGTAGTTGCTGGCTACTATGATTCTCGACGTCACCGGCTACCTGTTATAAATGACCATGTTTCTAGGGACGATGGAGATCCAAGCTACACATCCACACCACACTAATCAGCATCACATTTGGTATGGATGGAGCTTTTTAAATAGCAGCCATCCTGCCTTAAGTAAACGAAAACCAATCCTGATGGTACAGAATTAATGACGTCGTTTACAATCATTGTCGTAAACGACCACTTGTAATTAACGACCTTTTTTCTAGGGGTGATTATGATCTGGACCTTTTTAGAGAGCGACCATCTGCCATGGATGTTGAGTTAATTCCCAATTACAATTCTTGAGGTCAGAGCGACCATATTGACAGCTCTTTTTCTAAGCACAATGATTACTAGCTGGGTTTTGCATTTGAGCCTTTATTGAGAGCGACCCCTTCATGCGATTAAGATTTAATGGCACTAGAGCCTTTCTGGTGGTTGTAGCCGCTTACAACAGGATCTATTACATTATTTTTTCTTACTGCGGCGGCCCAAATGCAAAAGAAAAAAATCTACTACAAATTTACAAAAATTATAACTATTTTAACCTCATATATATATATATATATATATATATATATATAAACTGATGGCATAAAGTAACATCTACAAGCAGTTTAACAAAAATGTTCTGATCAATAATTTATTTGGGGGTGGAATGGCAGCTGGAGTGGAATGATCTGGAGAGCTGAGCTGAGGGTTATCCTTAAAAAAAGGGGGGAGCAATTATTATACCAAAGAAAAAACCATTATTAAATAAACGACTAGACCCCTAATTTTTTAAAAACATCCTAAATATTTTTAAAAACATCATAAATAAAACATCATAAATTTTTAAAAACATCATAAATATTTTTAATCATTAAACATAAGGTGAAAAAAAAACAATTGAAAATGCGAGAAGAAGCAAAAAAGAAGCGTCGTATTTCTTAGGTTTCTTTAACACGAACACATTTCTTTCTTTTAAAACAAAACAAAATGTTTTCTTTTTTTTTATTATAATTATCATTTGAGATATCTTTAAAATTGTTTATACTTACTCTTTCTTTCATTCTCCAAGTCTGGGTCACAATTTCTGGGGCCTGTATTCTTTCTGTGTGGCGACTTTGGTTGAAAGCTAAAGAGAGTCGTCTGTCAGAGTCTGGGCTTTCTTCTTCCTCCTCATTGTACGCTTCGCTACAACTCCTCGAATCTTCGCTTATACTTGTGTTCATTTTGCTTCTTTTTAACCAACAATTCACTCAACACTCAAACAAGCCATTCTTTAAGGTCCTAAAAACTTGAGGGGTTCGTATCTGCAGTTAGATTTAGTGTGTTTTGTTGTGAAACCGTCCGATAAGCTAAAATAGTCAGTTGTACAACAACCATGCTCCATTTTTTTTATTATTTTTTTGTTTTGTTTTACTTATTTACGACCAACTCGCAATATACTCTCGAATGAAAAGTCTTTCAGATCATCTTCATTCATATTCTCTAGTTGTTTTATAGCTTAATGACAATGACTTTCGAAATGAAAGTATCTTCAAATTAAATAATATCACTTTAAAAAAGAATATTTTGGGGAAAAAATTTAACAAAAATTAAATAAATTTGGTTTTCTGTATAAAATAAAATAAAACTTTGCAAATGCCGAAATGGGTTAAAGACTAGATAGTAGACACACACTTTTCATATCATATCACGTGATGATGGCTTCCGGTAATGTCTACATTCCAAACCGGGTAATACCTAACCACTTTCTATGAAAGTGAAAATAAAAATAGAAAAAACAAATAAACATTAAAATGCGTTTCTTCTTTTATTCTATTTATTTATTTATCAAAATTAAATTTTATTCCTTTCCTCGTTATCATTTTAGTTAAAACAAAAATGTCAATTTTTATTCATTTTTTATTATTGACAAAAGATTCCTAGTACTTAGGAAGTTTAAAATATTTGTATTTGGAAAAATATTACACTTAAATATAAATATGAAATTAAATTTATTTCGTTTAAAATTGATACTAAATTTGTCGTTTACACGTGACCGGAGCTGCTGCGCCGGAAATGCGATTTTAACAATTACGTAATTTTAATCGCGAACTCTGTCGGGTTTTTCTGTAAATAATCCAAATCAAGGGCAGATCACTCCAGAGAATTCAATTGATTTCGACATGGCGCATGTGGATAACGGAGATACGGAGAGGGAGAATTTGGATAGTGAATATGACGATGTAAATAGATTTGAACATGCCGGGTTAATGGCAATAGACAAGGCGTGTAGTCAGCTTTATCCAGACCAACCTTGTCCTTTACAAGCTACAGCTTTTGTGAAATTTTGGTAAGCGGATCAATAGCACCAAAAACCGTAACACCAAACAAAAAACACCATGCTGAGTGTCGTCTGTTTTACTTTTTAGATTTAGTTATATTATGTTGTGTGTAGTCAGTTTAAGCAGCCAGCAGCAGCACCAACTGCGACACATTATCATCACTGTATGTGCCTCCACTTCTTCAGTCTTCGTCATCATCACAAAAGCAATTAAATAAATTCCACAAAAAAAAACTCATTTTTTTCCCTAGTTTTTTTTTTTCAGAATCTAATAGGTTATCTAGACATTTTCGTACTGTTATTCTCATATTTATTAAGTTAATTGTTATCTTCAGAAAATTTTGGCCGACAAGCAAGCAAAAGCAAATAAAAGTTGAGTTGCTGTCAGTGCACACACAGACAGGCAGCCAGCTGAGCAAGGCAAGCACTCCAGGGGAAGAGAGAGCGAGGGCACCCACCCAGAGCAGCAGTGCAGACTGCAGCAGCAGCAGTCAGCACCCTTTCTTCAGCCAATAATCGAGCCACAGGAACATTTCACGTTTATTGTATCAAAAATAAATCACTCGGCAACAGCATAGTCTATTTATTTACATATTATTAATCTTTATACTATTATAATTATGATTATTATTTAAATTTTGTATATATACCAATTGAGTAGTAGTAGTCGGTAGCAGTGTAATGTATTTGTATTAGTGTTAGTAGTAGTATTGTTTATGTATTGTTATTGCTGTTTGTAAATTTGCTCAACAATATCAATCGGCAACAACAGAACTTCAACTTGAAACTTAACCCTTATTTCAATATTCCTGGTGAAAATAAGCTTTTCTCACTTTACATTTCTATCCCGGAATAAAAACATTAAAAGTACACCCGGGACTCCGCCCCGCCCTTGGATGGAACAAAGGGTTAAGTTCGAATTTTTGTAAAGAAGTACTTACGTAAATTAATATTAACATATATTAACATCAACATCACAATGACCAACAAGGGCTACTAATATGTCCCCATACATTTCAGACCTATTTTCTATTTTTCTGTTTCTACTTAGCTTATTTGAAATTGAAGTAAAATACAATTAACAAGTTAAATGCTAAAGTAAAAAATTTAAAGGCGGCTCAATTTTAGAAAATATGTTTTTTGAGCGTTAATAAATGATTTATAAATCATTATTAATTGTGGAGATACAATAATTTTGGCAAACGAAATAGAAGATAAAATTGCATCAGCTGCAAATGCCTTTTGGTAATTTGATACGCGCGGATGTAGTAGTAGACAAATGATTTCCCCCCCCCGCGTTATTCTGGAGCCTACTGCAGGCTATAAAGACAAGACTCTTTCTCCCTCTCTTCTCTGAAACTCTCTGACTGGACACCAGCTCTTACGACCCCCTCACGTATGCCAATTTTGGCTATATGTAGGGGGAATTCAAACAACAACATTCTACCTTACCCAATGACCCATTCTAGTAGCAGGGTACACAAGACCAAGAACTTACAAACCGAATCCCACTAAGCCATAAAAGTGAAAGAGAGAGAGAAGGTATATGGGATTTAAAGAAAAACAAAATATCCTTACACCCCATACAATCACTCAACAATTAAAAAAACTCAAATATCCTCATCTTTTTATTTTGTATGCTAAAAAAAGCTGCTAAAATTTATAAACAAAAATAAATAATTAAATAATAACACACATACATATTAATCTGCAGATAAGGTATCGTGGGTGAAACAAACATTGGTGAAAGGTTGGGCTCACTCTACACGAGATCAAATCCCACTCAAAACCATTGCCTTTACATTAAGATGCCTTGGGCAGATTAGGCTCATTAACTTGAGAGAGTAACTCATCTAGGTGAAGGGCAACACTTATTACAAAAGCCCAGGCCACATAAGAATACCCTTGTGCCTAACTTGGGTTGGCACTCAACTAAGTAAATATAATATTAATCTGTCGAAAATTTTAAAAAGTTTGCCTATTAGTTAATAGTTAAAGTATTTAATATCTGTGATAGAGCATGTAGTAGTAGTAGTAGTATTAGAATCTACACTTAGTGGAAAATGAATCGTGTAATTCTTTTTTTTTTTTAACAACAGAACAGGGAAATAGATTAGGCCGAGTATTTTTGGTTAATTAATTAAAACTAATATTTGAAACATCTGTGCATCTTGTGTGCCCTGCTGAGGTGGTGGTGCACTGGTGCAGTGCGCCCTCATCTTAATGACAGTTTTTAATGAACCAAGTGTTTCGGCCAAATCTAACTATATTTGTGCTTTGTTTTGTTGGGTTTTTTTTGTCCCCCCCCCAAAAAAAAAAAAAAATATATACATATAAAAATATTTATGACTGTTTCTGTTTAAAAACTGTACTTATTCCCATATATTAATTCAACAAGTGAGTGAACCAGCATTTTTCACTGTTCTTATAGCATTGATTATTCATTGGAATCGCAAGTATTTATTTAAAGTTAATTTATTTAGGCTAAAATAATTTTTTTAGAGATATTTTGCAATTTTAAAATGTCCTCACTGCTAGTGATAATTGATAAGTTTTTTTAAGTAATTGCTAACTGGTAATCAATTAGCATAATGACAAAAGTTAATTGATTAACCTTTGGTGTCTTAACTATTTTTTTTCTATAAACCTAAAAAAAAAGTTATTTCCCACAATCTTTATTCTTTCTGTCTTTTTATTTAATTTTTCTCTCTCTCTCTCTCTCTCTCTCTCTCTCTCTCTCTCTCTCTCTCTCTCTGAATTATTCTTTCTTTAGATTTTCTCTCACTCTTTCTTTTAATCTTCTCTTTATCATATTCTTAGTTATTTTCTCTCTCTCTCTTTCTCTCTCTCTCTCTCTCTCTCTCTCTTGATTGTTTTCTCTTGCTTTTAATTCCCTCTTTAACTTTTCTCATTCTTTTTCTTTTTGAATTCCATCTCTCTCTTTTCCACTGAATTTTTTCTCTGAGAATTCTATGTCTTTAACTCTCTCTTTCTCTCTCTCTCTCTATTCAGTCTGTCTCTCTCTCTGTGAATTCTATATCTTTAACTCTCTCTTTCAATTCAGTCTGTCTGTCTGTCTCTCTCTCTCTCTCTCTCTCTCTCTCTGTGTGAATTCTACATCTTTAACTCTCTCTTTCTCTCTCTTTCAATTCAGTCTGTCTCTCTCTCTGTGAATTCTATATCTTTAACTCTCTCTTTCAATTCAGTCTGTCTGTCTCTCTCTCTCTCTCTCTCTCTCTCTGTGAATTCTACATCTTTAACTCTCTCTTTCTCTCTCTTTCATTTCAGTCTGTCTCTCTCTCTGTGAATTCTATATCTTTAACTCTCTCTTTCAATTCAGTCTCTCTCTCTTTCTCTCTCTCTGTGAATTCTACATCTTTAACTCTCTCTCTCTTTCTCTCTCTTTCAATTCAGTCTGTCTCTCTCTCTCTCTCTGTGAATTCTATATCTTTAACTCTCTCACTCTCTTTCTCTCTCTCAATTCAGTCTGTCTATCTCACTTCCTGTGAATTTTTTCTTTCATGGAATTCACACACATTTTCTCTCTCTATCTTTCTCGGATCTCACTCTCTCTGTCCATCTTTCTCTCTCTGTAAATGCTCTCTTCCTCTGTCTTTTTCTCTTTCATTTCTCTCATTCTCTCTTATAAATGAAATTCATCAGATTTTCTCTCACTCTCTCTCTCTCTCTTCCCCTCTCTATCCCTCTTATTGCACACCTCACTTCATCTTCTTAAATCATTGAGGATAATTCAATTAGAAGAAAAGAATCAAATTTAATTTTGCTCCATAAAATGACACACATCATCATCATCATCATCATCATCATCATTAACCATAGCTATCCTTGCCATTCATTATTCCCACCCTCCCCACTCAATCCTAAGTGGATTAATGAGTGCAAAAACCTGATCTAAATGATCGATTTCATTCCCCCTCCCGTCCCCCAGTACATTCAGCATCAACATCATCAGCACAAACAGCAACTAGAAATTATCAACTTGAAGTAAATTGAGTCATTATTTGCTTCTCGGTTGGTATCATCCTCTTCTAGGGGTTATGGGTTAATTATTGGTAGTCACTGTAGCAGACACCACCATCCCCCCCACCTCTACCCACTAGCCAACATATGTGGTCTGTGTCGTTTCAACTTTGAACTGTTGACCTTTTTATTTTTTAATTTTGTATAGATTTGTGATAGGGAAAGTCACTTAATTTTTGCAGAATTTTAATTTAGAACGAGAAAAAATTTGTAGGCATTTTAGGAAAGATATTTAGACATAAAAAATATGGAGGCAATTTTAAGAAAAATATTGAGGCAATTTTAAGAAAAATATTTAGACATAAAAAATATGGAGGCAATTTTAAAAAAATATTTAGACATAAAAAATATGGAAGCATTTTAAGAAAAATATTTAGACATAAAAAATATGGAGGCAATTTTAAGAAAAATATTTAGTCATAAAAAATATGGAGGCAATTTTAAAAAAATATTTAGACATATAAAATATGGAAGCATTTTAAGAAAAATATTTAGACATAAAAAATATGGAGGCAATTTTAAGAAAAATATTGAGGCAATTTTAAGAAAAATATTTAGACATTAAAAATAAGGAAGTATTTTAAGAAAAATATTTAGACATAAAAAATATGGAGGCAATATAAGAAAAATATTTAGACATTAAAAATGAAATGAATAAATAATAATAATAATTAAACCCTAATAATCAATAAACAAACAACCAAACAATCTCTTCAGCATTAAATAACCCAAGAGAGTTGATATGCTGGTAAAATAAACCATTCAACAATCTATCAAATTATTACTTTTATGATTTTCATTATTTTGGGTTTTAGTGGAAAATGGCTTTCTTTTCTAATGCATATCACTCATCCTGGGCCATTAATAAATCATTTAGGAATAGGAACACTGTCTTTCATGACAGGTCAAGGGTCAATAGCATGTTGGTATAGAAACTATTACATGCAATAAAAACATACATACAAAAACTCTCCTTCTTGTAACAACGGCTAGCCTGGTCAGTAGTTAGATGGGTGACCATTTAAGAATACCAGGTACTGTGTCTTGCGCTGGGGTGGGAAATGCCCAGGTTAGTGTCTGAGGGCACAGTTAAACCACTGGGTTGATGAACCCTTAGTCTTTGGTTAGACAGACATCTATACATGCGACTGGGGACCGCTTGTGAAGTTCAAATTCCCATGAGACTCAATACTGAATCGTGTGTGCTCAGTGGTTGGGCCAGCTAAACCTGCATGGGTTAGTAAGCTGATACACACACACACACACTTCATGTTGACAGATGTAGTTGTAAGCATCTAAACCAGCTAACTACCTCTCTTGGCCAATCAATGGACTATCCCTTGGCCAATCATTTAAACTTGATAATTCCAGCTAAACCAATCAAAACAAGCATTCTCTAAAGTCTATTCATTCTTTATATAAACTCTTAAAATTTAAGTGAAACAGAGAATCTTTAAGAGACCCAACATGCATCAGGCACATATCTCACAAACTCTTTCTTCCAGCCACACCCAACACGGACCATAATTCATCCATATTTCTCTCTCTCTTATTTCTCTTTTCACGTAATTAAACATAAGTTTGATGAACCAGTCAAAACAAGAATTTTCTAAAGTCTACTGATTCTCTATGTAAACCCTTGAAATCTACTATAGAGAAACCACAAGGAACCAAACATGCATCAGGCACATAACTCACATTTTCTTTGTCATGGTTACAGCCCATATGGAGCATATATTCACTCACATATTTCTCTTTTGTATTTCTCTTTTTATGTAATTAAACTTAAGTTTATTTCTATATATTTGGTGGTGTTATTCCTTTTCTGTATCAGATTAATTCCATTGCAGGTTAAACAGAATCAAATATATTTTGCTTCATCTACAAAAGGTTGTGTGTTGTTTTAATTATTAAGATTTGAT
Organism: Idiosepius hallami; assembly: GCA_034780655.1. NCBI lineage: Eukaryota > Metazoa > Mollusca > Cephalopoda > Idiosepiidae > Idiosepius > Idiosepius hallami. Next base: position 12,358 of record JAUZSX010276521.1, read on the forward strand.
TTTTTTTTGTTATTTAAGACATCAAAAATAAATGAGACAGAAGTGAAGAATGATGTTGTTGGGAGAAAATTTATTAAAACTCTGTTAAAAGAAAAGAAAATTCAACGTTGCGTTTCCTTACAAGAAACGTTTGTTTAACGGTTATTTATTATGTTTTGTTTCTAACCTAATCTAATAAGTAAAAAAAAGAGTTATTTCCCTTGACTAATGATTGGCTATTTACTTTTTTTTGTAAGTTTAGAGGTGGCTGTTGGTGTTACCATCAACCCTCACTTATAATTAAATAAAAGTGATAAACAACACGAGGCCTTCATTACAAAACAAATATGGGTTTTATTTACAGCGAGAAAGTAGTAAAGAAGGCTGACATGACATGGCATCCCGTGTGTGAGTGGATGTGGAAAGAAGAGAGGTGAAGACGAGAGGCCCTACTCCTCTCTTGTCCGTGTTACGTCTGGTGACTGACCAAAGTTCTGATAGTGGGGTTGAAGTAGTCCCTCAGATCACTCGCAGGAATCACTACGCGGTTCCGGCCAACTGGTCAGTAGGTGGCCGGATCACCTGGCGCGATTCCGTTCTGAGGCAAATGCTACAAGGCTAAAGGGACCGCAAGTCGCATTTTATGTCGGGCCGCTAAGTGGCTAAGCACGGCACTGTATTTATTTATTTATTTATTATTAGATATTTTCCAGTTCTTTTTCGAATATTTGACATCCTTATTTCGACATAATTCCTAAGTGGCGGTGAAGGTGGGACATTGGTAAAAGCTTGGTCTCTAGAATCGTATAACACGAGTTCAAATGCCAGTCAAAACCATTACATTCATCTTTCGCTGCCTAGGACGGATAGAGCCCGTGAACATAGGAAAGCAACTCATCTAAGTGAAGTAACACTGATATTACTAAAGCATAAGGATAAATTAGCTCGTAAAAATGACCTTGTGCCAAACCTGGGTTGATGCTCGACCAAGTAAATATAAGTAGTAAAACCAATATCATTTTCTTACTGCAGATGATATTTGTGAGAATTTCATAATAACAATTCAAGCTCTAATAAAACCTATCATTGGATGCTGCTGCAGTTAATATTGTCGCTGTAAATAAAGAGCTGAATTGTAATGGTTATAAATTAGAGACAAGGGTCGCCAAAATTTTAGCATCCAATTTGTAGATTAAGATTGAGATAAGGAACTAAAAATTTGGCTGGGAAAAGTCACGGGAAAACTTTCGTATGTTTTAACTCAGTGGTGGGCAACATACGGCCCGCTGGCCGGGTCCGGCCCCTGAAGGGATTTCGACCGGCCCGCCGACTGTATCCGACCATACATTGTAATGTGGTCCGTGGCCTTAGCTACGGGTAAGATTAAGATTTATAAAAAGCAATAATAAAATTATTAACGCAAGTTACGCTTAATACAAGTCTGTGACTCTTTGGGGTTTGTTTTTATCAGCATCAACACTAGAGTTATCCTTCTTAGCCACGCTTTTCTCGATGTATCCTACTCGGATCGCGTAATAATCTGACCCACCAATAACTTCATTTTCCTAAATCTGGCCCACCGACTGGAGAAGTTGCCCACCCCTGCTATAAAGTGATTTATAATCCATTCTTTTTTTTGTAAAAACTATTTCTAAGAAATTTTTAAAAACATTTTTACTGTAAAAATGATTTGTAATATATTTATCTGGAATAAAATCCTCTCTAATAATATTGATATTTTTTTATAGCAAAGACTATTTGTAATGCTTGTTGAAATAGAAATAATATCAAATGCCTCACCTAAATCCCCCACTGTAAATTTGTGTAAAGTATTTATTTTTTCCAATAAAAAACCTTATAAGATTGATCCGTTTTGGAACAAATAAATCCAAAGAAAAACCAGGGCAGTGCTTAGAGCCCCCGCAGCACCTGCAATTGCGGGAGGGCTGCAAGCTCCCTAGGGGCCGCAAGGCTCCTTGGATTCACAGGTCTATTGAAATGCAAAAAATTACCAAAATAATTAATTGTTAGTAGTCGAGTCAATTTACGGTTTAACCCCCCAAAAATTGTAACAAAAGTTTTTTAACGGATTCTGGTAGGATTTAATGTAATTTTTAACCAAAAGATTTTACCACTCTATGACCCCCGGAAAAGGGTTTTTTTCAACATCGCTTCCAAAATGGCTAACGACACCTTTAAACGATTATAAGTCTAAAACTATATATAGGATTAATTAGAAAATTATTATCACACTTGAAATATACATCTCCCAATCAATTTATCTTTCAACCTATATCTCTCGCTCGATAAATATTTCTATATGTATGGATGTATAGTCGAAGGTTCTAGTATTTTGATGGTGGGGGTAACTTGCCTTTTTTTAGGGTAAAGGGACCGCAAGGCGTATTCTGTGACGGGGTCGCTAAGCAGTTAAGCAGGACACTGTGGATCTTTCTTTACAGATATATATAGAAAGAGAGAAAGGCGGAAAGAAAGATGGATTGATAGATGTATATTTTAAGTTTGATAATGATTTTCTAATTAATCCTAACAATTAATTATTT
>JAUZSX010276632.1:0-14898 GCA_034780655.1 Idiosepius hallami
TGAAGGATTGACTAATCCACAATATTTATAGAAGGCTTTGGAACGTTCTAAAAGATGATGAAATACCCAAATCATAAAAAACAAGTATTATTTTGCATGAAATATAGTGATTTCTATGATAAAAATTATTAGTGCCAATAAATTTGAATTCGACTGTTTTTTTTATCATTAATAATATTTGCTTTGAATATTTTATAATAAACCAAAAGTGGTTCAGGAGATCTGTAGATAGTCGATATAAATGTTTGTCAAAACTTTAATAAAAAATGTGAAAAAATATTTTTTTCTCCCAAAAACACAAAAATTGAAAAGGGTGTTGATAATTTTGGAGTTAACTGTATGTTTTTAATATTTCTTCCTTTTGCTTATTCTTATCTTAGATTCCAGAAATATACCCCAAACTTTAGTCATTCACATTCTTGGAGCAGAAAAAGAAGCAGATATGCTTGTTTATTTTTTGGTAAGTCAATCTTGACTTTTTATGATCTGATCATTGCTTAAATTCTATGCATAACATTAACTTGGCACTTTTGTGGATTTGAATATTAAAGAAAAGAATCATTTTTTTTCTGCTGTTGCTTTCTGTAAATGATTGAACCACCAAAAACTTGATTAGTTGTTGTCTATCACACTATGTTTTTAAACAAGTAAATCTCTGGCCAGCTTGGGTTGGAATTGAAGCTGCTATCTTCTGACAATGCTTACCTGGAACTCTAGAGAATCCAATGCCTATATCTGCTGCACCATGGGCCTTAAAGGTGAACTTTACCAAAATGTAGAAGATCATAAACTACAAAAATGAAGGCAAAATAAAGTTAATACCGAGATTATGAAACCTTATCTCAAAGAAAAAGTAGAAAAGCATCATAAACTACAAAGATGAAAACAAAAGTCTGAAATAAAGTTAATACTCAGATTATGAAGCCTCATCTCAAAAATAAAAATGTGAAGCAGTCCTATTTTGCTCATTTATCTTGATTTTATGCAAGGACTCTAGTTTATCTCTTTTTTTTCCTCTCCACTTTATTTTCCTATCTTTATCAAATAATTTCACAAATAAAAAGACAGCCTTCTTAGAGCTGTCTGTAGATATTAATTACATATAGATAATGCTCGGGTTGTTTAACTAAACTAAAATAGGCCTAAAGTATCAACTTGTCTTACAGGTTCTAGGATATATTCTATATATAACAATTTTGTGGCTTTAACAGACTTTTCATATGTTATTTCTTAACTTACACTTAGAAATATATTTTGGAAAGTTTTTAAACGGACTGGATATTATAAATGCTTGCAGTTTAACAAAGTAGAGAATCTCGTTTCGCATAATCAACAAAGAAAATATAAAAGAAACAATTTGTGGTTATTTAAAATAAATGCTTTATTTTTATTGTTACAATCCCATTTTCAGATGATATAACTTTTGCAAGTTTCCTCTCTTGAATTTAGTCAGCTTAATTATCAAATTCATCCCTTGAGTCAGAGTACAGCTTTCTCCTTTCTCTTTTCTTCCTTGATTTAAAAGTTGACTTTTGATTGTTTTTATCCACTGGTGCCATCAGCCCACCTAAAGCCTGAGTGGCCAGTCCACCATTAGAGGTGGGTTTGTCCATTACAGAGTTGTAACAGAGATGAGACAATGGCACTTCAAAAATGCCCAAATGGCCAGTCCACCACCAGAGTTGGGTTTGTCCATTACAGAGTTGTAACAGAGATGAGACAATGGCACTTCAAAAATGCCCAAGTGGCCAGTCCACCATTGCCAGTGATCAACCATTAAACAAGGAGAAACATCTGGTAGAATTACACTAAAAATTTTCCTCTTTTTTTTTTTTTTTCTTTAGGAACTCAGCAAACTACTTCCCTCTTATAAATTTGAAATCTATCTTTTTGGAAACAAGATCTCTCGCAAAGCCCATGGCTTCCAAAAAACTGAAGGCTGTGTTACATTTTACTTGAACAGGAAGTTTTGGCACAAATCTTCTTCAAGGGATCCTGATTTAGCCATAGGTATATATGTGTTGTAGCCCCCTATTAAGAGTTCACAATATAATTATAGAGAGTAAGGTAATATGTACGAGCGATTTAACTATGTAACTAATCTCTGCTCAAAGCCAGAAAATGTCTGGCTTACATAGAGCCAAGACCATCATGTCAATGGTATAGGAGTTTAAACTACCCCAGAACAACAAGTATTCTCATAAAAAAACTGACATCATTTCAGATATTATATAAAGATATATTATTATTACAGCTGTGATAATATGCTTTTATTAGATATCATATTTATCACACTCACAGACTTGACAAGTTTGCGATTTTACCATTTCTTTTAATTTTTTAATTAGGGTCGTGACAAGATACTTTTATTTAAAATATTTTTGTCCCAGCTAAGGATGTGACAAGCATATTTTTTAATAAAAGATCCATCTCTAGAGACAATGGATAAATGTGCCCCATGTTGATTCTGCAGTTAGAACAGTGGCATTGAAGTCTCTGATTCTGCCGATTTCTCAGTACCCACCTCTCGGCCTTGCCGGGGGAAATCAGAGTAGTACGTTTAGCACCAAGTTGGCTGCAGGAGCCTTCCCTGAGCTCAGGTAATCCACAAGGCAATGGAGGTTTTTACTTCAGAGTTTTCCTTCTTCTAGATGCCTGTCTTCCCAAAAACTAAGGGTGCATCTACCCGGGGTTTTAATAGCGCCCTGAGATGGTATTTTCCTGCCTAGCACAAATATATCGTACCTGGTATTCATAAATGGTCACCCATCAACTACTGACCAGGCTCGATGTTGCTTAAATTCAGTGATCTGGTGGGAAACGGTGTCTCAACGCGACATGACTGTATACATAAATATCATATTATCTATAGAAATATAAAAGTCAGATCGTCATGTTTGATTTGGTTCAACATCCAGTTTTGAATTACTAGTTTACAAGCACTGCACATGGTTAGATTGAGCAGAAGAACAAGAAATTGAATTGTGAACACTCGTACTCTTAAATGGTTACCTATTCTACTACTAAACAGGCTCAATATATAAGGTTTTACTAAAAAAATTATGTGAAATTTGCCCTTCTATTTTTTGTGCATTCTTTTTTTCTATACATGTTTATATGAGGAAAGGGTTTACTGACTTTTTATCACCTGTTGTTTCATCACCCGACTATTAATCATGGAAATATAATCAGTAGACTTTTAATCATGTGTTTGTTTATTATGTGAACACTTAATCACCCCGACATTGAGGACTTTAATTATTCTACAGAAAAAAATTACTTTTATTTATGTAATAATGTTTTTATTACATTACATTTTTAGGACCTTTGACAATTTTGGGGTTATTTGCAAAAATGGGTGCTTACATATCATCATCCTAAAGAATTCCAAAAAATAGACAAAAAAATGTGGTGAAAAAAATTTTTTTATTAGAGAAAACATATTTGGTATAACACTGTTCAAACGTTTTCAGAAATCTCCAAGTGATTAAAAATCTCGGAGTGATTAAGTGTCCACGTGATGAAAAAAACGTGTGATTAAAAAAATAGTGATTAATATTCTGTGATTAATAGTCGGGTGATGAAACGTTGATTGATGAAAAGTCTGTACACCAAGGCCAGTAAGTTTTTCAATTTTGCTTGTTTTTAATCCTTTGATCAATTTTTATTTTAGTTATGAAATATCTTAATGACTGTGTGTATTTTGTTTTTGGCTAGATTTTATGAAAACTAGCAAAGTTCATTTACATTAGCCAAAATAATATCTGAGAACTGCAGAAGGGAATATTTGCTAATAAGGAATGAATGTAAAAAAAAATAGATAACATCCAAATAAATTGAATAATAATAATCATCTAAAATTATTTACACAAATTTTGCTCCATTCAATTTTAATCTCTCTTGATTTAAACTTCTCTATATTCTTGATTGGGGTGTCTGTGTGTGTTTATAATTCTGTTTTATTCACTTTAGGTTTTAATGCTGGACTTGGTGCCTACAAATCATGGGTAAAGACCTTAAGGAAATTAGAAGTTAGTATATTTTTATTTCTTTCTTCATTTCTTTCTTTCTTTTTATCCTTCTTTAATTTTTTTCTTTATTTCTCTCTTTTTATCTTTCTTTCTTTTTTTTTTTCATTGAGCTTTTTCATTTTATAATTTTATTTCTTTTCCAATTTCTTCTCTTTTTAATCCCTACTGAATATCATTGATTGATGCAATTTATTTTTTCAGGAGAACCAGATTCCAGTCTATTTCACTGATTTTTGCCAATATAGCCATGATTGGTCAGCTGAACATTTACAATTGTTAGAGTTAAATGCAAGACTTGTTCACCCATTGTTGAATCCATTCCGGAGTCCTGTGAGAAAATTCTCTGAGGAACATTGTATTCCTTCTTACAGTAATGCATTTATCACTCATTTACAATACAGTGATAAAAAAAATTAAAAATTTGCATACGTTTTTGAACTGTTGTCCTCATCTTTATTGTTATCTTCACAAAGATTTGGCCTTTTCTGGGCGGTTGAACTTGGTAATCTTCATTTTATAATCCTCGGGTTTTTATAGTCTCTTCCATCCTGTTGAGGCTGAAAACCAGTGACCTGGAATTTTAGGTTGATCTTTATTTACTTACAAATGCAAACTCTCTGAAAGTTTAATGTGGCATTTTCCTTTTTAAAGTGTCAGTGACGTCATGTTCGAAATGAACCTGACCATTCCCAAATGTTGACAAAACCGATCAAAACTCACATGTACTACCACCCTGATCCCCCTTCCAATAACTTCACCAAAAGCCAATTTTGACATCCTTGTTAGTGAAACAGCAATGGTAACCTTAAAAACAAATATTACAATCTAATCCACGGATGCATGCTTCAGAAGATTCATACTTTTCCTAAGGGTTGAAAAGTGATTGCAATGAATTGATTGTAATTAGAATTCTCATCGTCCAAAGTCCAAGTGCTCATTAAAAGATACTCTATTTTTTAAATATTTTTATTGTCTTTCAAGTAAAAATTACATTTTTATTGGGAGTTCAACCTATAGCAAGACCAATAGGTAAGAAGGAGTCCCCATTAACCTGTTAAAAATATTCCTAGCAGATGAATGATTAAAAGATATATTTTTAAAATGTGGCATTTGAGCGAGTTACTTTTTTTATTTGATTAAATTTTTTTTTTAAATTTTGTAAACTTAAATTTTTTTCTTTCAATAAAATTGAAAAAATAAACTTAAATGAAAAAAATGTCTGATTTAAAAGAAAGTTAAATTTAATTACAGCAATTTTTGTAATGTTATAAAATTTAAACTCAAATTAAATTTTATAGTAAAATAGTTATTATATTTTCTAAAAATATTTGAACTAGTTTTGTAATGATGTTTTATTTTTAATAGTATTTTTAAAAATGAAATACTTAATGAATTAAAAAAAAACAGTGATTTTAATTTTTTCTTTGAAACTTTTTAAAATTCTTTTTTTAAAGATGATAAATATTTATGAATTAATAATTTATTCCTATTAACAGAAGAAAGGGCCATCAAACAGTTTAGTATCAATACATTTCTGTTTAAATAAAAATTATTTCTTGAAATATCAGTTAACAAAAATATCAAATAATGCATTGCTTTGGACACATCATCAGTGATGATTCCTGGGATCACCGGGTGTTTTAACTTACACCCTCGACCATGTGACCCAATCAAGGTTTGCAAGGCTCTGCCTGTGTCCAAGTGGCTCATCACTAATCTCATGACTCTCCCCTCTTCAACCAGAGCCATCTTGAAGTTTTTTTAGCAGCCTCCACGTTGTTGCTTATGGCTCTTCTCCAATTCCCTCCTTTTATGCCTAGTATGCCGTACACCTTGCTAAGGGAGTGGCGAGCAAATCCCTGGCTACCCACCTCAGGTGGCATAGACCTCGTCTTCCACCCATTCTTTCGGCAATCCTCAACCAACACCTGGTATTTTTTTCCCCTCCTTTCTTGAGCCTCCTCCAGGGAACTGTCAGCTCCAGCACAAGTTGTTTTGTGACGAAGATGATGTTTTGTTTCAGTCTGGACTGGGTGATGTGTGGTGGAATTTTCAGTTGCCTTTCAAAGTCTTCTGTCATCACCCAGTCTTAGGCCATTGAGAGTAAACCAGCAGGGTTAATTTTGATGTTCCCTTTTGCTCTTTCTCTTTCCTTAATGAATAGGGATGGCTTTTCCTGTGGTTTTCTTGTATCTACTTTCCTTAATTCCTTTGAGGATTGCCTGAGCAATGGATTTGAGGACCTGATTATGCCCCACTGATATCTGCCTTTGCTCAGCGGCTTAGGATGTGCTCTACTGTCCCTGTTTTGGAACAAAGACGGCATGCAGGTGTTTTATCCTGTCCCATGTGCACAGGTTAGATAGGGCTCAGGAGTACATCGTAGACACCCTGAATCGAGAACTTGATCCCCTGTGGGTTCATTTCATTTTTAAGAAACAAAACATCATCTTTGTCACAAAACAACTTGTGCTGGAGCTGACAGTTCCCTGGAGGAGGCTCAAGAAAGTAGACACTTGTTAAATTTATTGCTGTGGTTTCAGAGAATTCCAAGTTTTCTTAAGAAAATTTTACTTTTTATTTTAAGGGCCATTGCAAAAAAAAAATAAATAAATAAAAATGATCACTTAGAGGAGAGAGGGCTAAAAAAAATACCCCCTTCAAAAAAACCCGCTTATCCAAAGAAATTTTAAAAATAAAGTGATGATGACCTAAAAAATACAAAAATGTTGTTTTTGTGTAATATGTCTTTATTTCAGAATAACAGGATGTTTTCATTAACTTAAAGTTGTTATAATTTTCGAGGCCTGTTTAAAAACACGCATTCATTTACTCTCTTGCCTGAAGGTTGGCCATGCTTTTCTGTTGTTACTTTAAGAAAAAAAAAAGCAGCAGGGGAGGGGGAATGAAACTCTGTCCCTGTGCGTTTGTTTTTTTTGTTATTTCATCCTTTCTACATAGTTGTAAAGAAAAAAAGCATTTTTGTCTCAGAAAATTGCTCTCAATGTTTAGAATAAGGAACTTTAAGCACACAAGTCAAGTTATTCTAAATCAAATGCATCCTGTTATTAAAATGAACTTTAATCCTTTGACTCTAACTTATCAAAATTACCAAGTAGTCACCAAGAGCCATTATATAAGTGTAACATTTAAGGGTTAAAATATTGGTGTGTCTTCTTTTGCCTTATGTTCTTAGGGCCGATATATCGGCCTCTTATGGTTCAAAGGGTTGAAAACCTTCTTTATTTTTAAGCAGGTGTGTGAGTCATATTTTTATATGGAGACCCAACCCACCCACTAGATCTACAAAGTTTAAGATAAGTTATTCAAATTGCCACACTTCTAAAGAATTAAATCTTCCATAACAAAATGAATAAATTGAAAGTTGACTAAATTAATTATTTACGATATTTTTAGATTACTAAAAAATACAGCTGCAGTCTGCACTGCCACTGACTGCACTGCAGTGAGTGCACTCACTGGGCATTATGTTTGCACATCCACGTCCATGATATACTTTTTTGTATGGAATAGAAACTTTTTATTTTGCTGGGACGTCGAATAATCTTTATTGTTTTTGATACCACACACACACACCAACTGAGCAACCAACAAACAACAAAGATAATAGAAAATGTTCGAAAAGAGTTATATTAGTTATTGCTCCTCACTGGAAACTACGAGCTGTTTTGTTTTTTAATCCTTTAGATCGTAAAGGGGCAAGGGCCGATGTTTCGGCCCAGGCAAATACACGATATTTCGGTCGGTCCTAATGTGGTTGTGTTTGTTCTCCAGAGTTAGTAAATCGTTGGTGAACTTAGGGTCTAAAGGATTAAATTTGAAATATATGCTCGTGCTTGTTCTTATCAGTAATAGTGAATATTATTCATTTGGGTATCGGATAAATAGTAGCCAAATTGCATAAAAATAACATTAAGATGCTAGAAAATAATTTTCTTCCGCCGGTCGATCGGTTATCGTTGCATATCTATTAAATAAATTGTTATGTTTACCTTGGAATAAATACTGGTGTGTGTGTGGGTGGAATAGTAAGTAAGTTCGATATTAGTTTTAAGTAATGGGTAAAAGAGTTTGACTTTGGTGGTGCCGGTTGAATAGTAATTAAATTGCGCCTAGCCGTTCCTGACCTGTTGACCTGGAAGGAAAAGAAAAGCCATTAAGATGTAGAAAAAAAAAGATGGACATTGGTTGACCAGCAGAATAACCAGCAGCAGCAGCAACAACAACAACAGCAGCAGCAGCCGCCCATAACAAGGAAGTATTAAGAAGAAGAAAAGACATTTTTTTATTTGCATTTCGTCTAAGAAATGCACCTCTCCAACGTAATCTAACACTTATAAATCAATTTTACATCGGGTAAGTCGGCTTTTTTCTGTATTATGTTAATAGATTTACATAGTTTTTAGTAACAGTATCATTTCTTATAGTATCGGAACTAAATCCTATTTGATTTTAACACTTACCAGTAAGAGGTAGATAGCAAGTAAACTACGGTAGGCCAATATGAATTAAATAATTTATTGATAGATTAGTAGTATTAATAATGTATTTTATGCTGTGTTGCGATATATATCCATACAAATCTTTGTTTTATGTGCTGTTAATAAATGATATTTATGAAAGTGGTTTGTGTGAATTAATTAATCCTAGAATTCATATTTATCCATAAAAGACAAGATTGTGGGACTGGGACGCAACGAACTTGTTGAAATTTATCTTTCTGATCTTAAAAAATAATTCGATTTAAGAATATTTTCATTTTTTTTCTCTAAATATTTTTTAATGTAAATTAATAAATTTTTTAGGTAAAAATGAGGAATTTTAATGACGAGGAAAATTTGTGACAACAAAAAGAATTGTTTTTAATCTCTTAAATACTCCGTAGTTTTGTATTTTATTGTAAGCCATTAAAACGGGAATAGACTTTACGGATACAACACAAGTTTTTACCGGTAAATTTGTTTGACTTTAAAACTTTTTACTCTTAATAAAAATTTCACGAATGCTCTTAAGTTATTTTGAATTGATTAATAATATCCCTATTCTCGCTTTCACTTAATGTACGTTAAAAATTATAGTTTTTATTTTATTTTATAAAAAGTTTTGAATTCATTTGGTCAAATTAGATCTAACAAAACAAAACAAAAACTGCATATCTTTATTTGATTAAAGAAAAATAACTTTCTTGGATTTGAAGTAAAAGCGAAAATTCTTAAAAATGACAAAAAATGTCATTTTGTGATTATTTACAAACAAAAGTTTTTTTTCTTCAAGTTTTTCTTATCTTTATTTCATAACGTTTCCAGTCCCATCTACCCCCCAAAAAATAGTTTATTAAAGGTTCTATTTTGTGTACATTTATAGTAGTATTATTGTCTATTTTGAAAATTTACATATCGAAAGGAATTTATTTTACAGTGACAATAGAAATAAACAGTATGCAAACTTTAAACTGACTCCGATTTAGTGAAACCAACAACTTTTCGCTAAAAAAATCTTTGAGGCTTTTTGATTTTAAGAAAACTTTTTCGTTTTTTTTTTTACTTTTTATTTAGGTTGTATTCATTATATTTGTAGTACCAACTACAGTTTACTAAAATAAAAGTAAACACAATTCAAATACCAACGAAACAAAACTATTTCTATCGGTATCAAATGAGTCGAGCCATAGAGTTTGATATGCCGTTACACAAGTTTGGAAGTTAATAGTTTTTTACGTAGAAAATTGTCAATTAGTAATTTACAATCAACAAGTTGTTGGTTGGGCTTCGAAGTTTTTTTTTAGCCTCTGTTTTCTAACCAAAACAAAGACGATAAAACTTTGTTTTTCATCTCAAATTGTTTAATATATTTTGTCTTAAGAAATTATCTTTCTTTTTAGATTTGTGACTCTTAAAAACTTGGTTGGTGTTGTTGGGAATTATATTTACTCTCTCTCTCTCTCTCTCTCTCTCTCTCTCTCCAAACGAATAATTTTAGCTTAAAAAATGATTGTTTAAAAAATGTATAAAAATAATTTCGATTTATACTTGAAAACTTTCTGATAAACTAACTAACTACTGAAACTTATTTTTAAAACAAATTATTTTTTAAAACCCTTTTTGCTAAAAGTCGAAATATTAATTAATCTAATATTATCAAACTTTGTAGCTGTTTATTTTGTTTTAAAATTAAATGATTCATTTTAAACTTCCTACTTTTATTCCTTTTATTTATTTATTTATTTTTTTTTTTTTGGTGGGGGAGAGTGTCAATTTCCTTTAAATTTTCTGATTTAAATTCAAATTTTCTTAAGTTTATTTGTAAATAATATCGGTGATTATTATTGTGTGGTGGTGATGGTGGGTGGGGCGTGGTTTTATTTTATTTTCGGTGTTTTGGCTTTAATTCGACTTATCTGAACTGAGAGATCTCTATTCAATGCTTTTTCTATTCATCATTTACTAAAATTTTATTTTCATGGAAAACTTAGTTACCAACGCCATCTTTTCCAACACTCACCTTAAATTCAGATTTTTAGTAGCATTTCGGTTTGAGTTGAATTAAGGTTAGGGTTAAGATTAGGGTTAAAGTAAGAGACAATAAAAATAGTGGCCACCATTGGAAACCATAATAAAAGTGAATTTTAAAAGTTGGTAAAAAAAGGTTTTTAATTGAAGTTAATAGTATTAACTATGAATCCCTACATTCCCTCCAGCTATGGGTTAAATAGTGAACTTTGTGTTAAAAAAATGAAGTGTGCAAACAATGATTGTTCTTAGTATTAACTGACCTAAAGAGGATGATATGCTGTAAAACACAAACAAGCAAGGAAACAAACTCCCAAGTATAAGCATAAACATAGCTCTTTGTTTTTAAACAAGTTAAAAAAAATGTTAGCTTTGTATACTTTTGTATTTTCATAAAAACACAAGCATCCGGCTCCCACTCGTTTCTGAGAATCGGGTACTCTCAAGTAACTGAAAATGTTAGTTTTCATCAAATAAGTTATTTTTCTCATCATAAAAATTTTATGGGCATTTAATGCTAAAAACATTTTCATAAAAAAAATGTTTTAACAGGTTTTTGAAAGATAAAAAACACATATCTGAGGAGAAGGAGAAAGAGGTTAATACCTTTCTTAAGTTTGTGTGTTCAAAGAAATGTTGATTACAATAGCACAGGAATGTGCCTTCATCAATTGTCTGAATTTATTTGATAACTATTATCAGTGTCATAGCTAGAGTAAATGTCACCTGGGTCTGTCCGCCTGTGGGTTACCCCACTAATCCAACATCATCCTATGCTGAATGGGCTAAACAATTCTGAAATAAATTGGGTACCCTATAAAACACTATTTATAAACTGGTGGGACACTCCTCCTTATCATATGCTTGATGAATTTTGATTATTGGTTTTGGTAACTGAGCAGAACTATTGGTTTACCCATGTCGAACTAAAAAAAAATCTTATAAAACTATTTTCTTCAGACTAAAGCTCTCTTATGGAAATATGTAATAATTTCCTTTATATAAAAAGCCATATGTATACATATATATATTTTTGTAAATAACTGTTAAAGTCTTAACAGTTATTCCCCTTAGAATCATTCAGTTAACAGTAACATCCCTTAAATCTTTTAATCGTTTTATGTATTTTTGTTTATTTATAAAATAATTTAAATAAGGTAGTTGAAAGTAATACATTTTATGTAATTAATTTAACCTGAGGCTTACTGAGGGTTGTTGTTTTGGGCCAGGCCAGCCAGTGGGAGAGCAGGTGAAAGAGAGGGCAGCAAGGATGACGAAGGGGAGCAGATGGAAGCAGGGATGGCGTTGGGAGTGGGGATGGTGAGGGAAGCAATGGTTTTAACTGGGATTTGAACTCGCGTAATACGATTCCAGAGTCTGAGCTTAAAACAATGCTCCACCTTGCCACCTAGTGAAATATATATCATTAGTATTATTTAGTTATCTTGTTCGGCGAGTGTAGAGTCGACTCTTTGAGTTGATTTTGTAACTGTTTCTTTGTTTTTTGTTGTATTTGCCTGACAAGGTGGTTAGCTCTGCACAGGCTAGCCTTTTTCCAAAGGAAGACTGCAAGGCAGCAGAAGGATTTAGTCAGAGTTCCCATCTTTTAGCCTTTTTACCATAACAAGTCAGTGATATTTTCCTTGGCTATTGTAATCAGTGTTGTCCTTCACCTTAATGAGACACTCTGCCGGGTTAACGAGCTCTATCTGCCTGAGGTAGCTAAAGGTAGATCCAATGGTTTTGATTTGGAATTGAACTTGTATAATACGATTCCATAGTCCGAGCTTGTATCAATGCTTCACCTTGGCGCCCTCAGTAAAATATATGTTCATGACACATATTATCTTAAACATTAAAATGTTAAATTGAAGTTCATAACAAGGACAGTAGTGAACATGCCATTTGAAAATTTCTTGATATAAAACCTTGTTTTTGTTCCAGTAACAAGTTTACTCTGAAACACATTTTGCCATAAGTATTGTTAAAACTACAGCATGTTAGATTACCGGAAATATTTTTGAAGGTCATTATTAAATAAGATATTTTTCTTTTTTTTTTTTTTTTTTTTTTAGATATTTTTTTTTTTTTTTTATTATTTTTAAATTGGTTTTAATAAGAAAGTTTTAAAAGAAATATCTAAATTTTGATGGTGCATTCATTGGTAAGAGTTTAGAATTTAAAATTGAAACATGTCAATTGTATTTTATTTTTGAGATGAGGCTTTATAATTTGGGTATTAACCTTTTATTTCAAACTTTTGTCCTCATCTTGATAGGTTATGATGTTTTTGTAACCATAATCTGAATATTAACTTTATTACAGACTTTTGTCCTCATCTTGGTCGTTTTTTAGGATGTTTTTTCTCACTATGTTTTGGCCAATCCCCTGAAGACAGCCTGAGGAGAACTTGTTCGAAATTTGTGAGAAAAAAACATCCTAAAACTTACCAAGATGAGGACAAAAGTCTGAAATAAAGTTAATAATCAAAACATGTGAGTTCACTTTTCGTACAAAATAATTGTTAATTTTTTATTCTAAGTAAAAGCAACTGATACACAAAAACTAGTTCTATATCAAATGCCTGTCTGTTAATTAATAAACAGAGAGATTTAAATCTGGTTCATGAAGGCGGTGTTGAAAAACTGGGAATACTGATGATTAGGGCTTTGATTTTATGCTTTTTTTTTTAAAATAATTTTTCCCCATCTTCCTCCGGCTATGGATTAAATATTGCAACTTGAATTCTCAAAAAAACTATTTTTGTATGAACATGTTTATCTAAAGTAACTGTTTACGTCATTAAAATGACCTAAAGAGGTTGATATGCGATTAATCACAACACAAACAAACAAAACAAATAATTTTTTTTTTTGAAAAGTGTTGAATCTTTGTAAACTTGTTGATTATTGCCTCTGGGTGGGATTTAACACTCTACCCAGTCATGCTTAGCAGAAAAAGAGCAGGCTATCCCTGTGGCTTAAATAAAGGGTAAAGCTCAAAGTTCTGTAACTCCCGATTATGACGAGAAGGTTCCCATGTACGATAACCTGAAGATGGCCGAAGGCTTTATTGGCTGAAATGTTGGGAATATAGCAATGATGAGGACAACAGTTTGAAAAAATTATTGTACAAATTTCAAGCCTCATTCCAAGGATTAAAAAAAAACTATCTTTTTTTTCTATTTTCACAGAAGATAAGTCCTTATGTAAAAATTTGGATTTGTTAAAATTCCATAAAATCTCCATAATTCTCTTTGTCTCTGTTTTATCTATTTTCTTTAGATTAATCTCAATTATAGTAAATGATTGTGTAAACCAGAGGTTTTCAAAGTGGGCGGTACTCCCCACTGGTGGGTTATGTGAACTTTTAGGGGGCGTTGGCAAGTAAGTAGTCAGATGGGGGGGTCAAATTGTGAAGGGGGACTTAAGGCAATTACAGTAAAATGTGATATTGGTGTTGGGAAAAAGGCTGGAAAAACAGGACGATTTAATTAAGCATTTCCCAGTCACTGCAAATGGACGTTCTTGCCTGTATATTTGCCTAAATGTATTATCGTTATGGCATTCATTGGAAGAGGCAGGCATTGGCATTTTCATTCAGCTGTGAGGAGGCATTGGCATTTTTGACCAGTGGTGAAGGAGGCACTGGCAAAGAAAGTTTAAAAACCACTGTTGTAAACCTTCTTTTGGGATTGGAAACTTGTCATGTGACAGATAAAATCTCCTTGTTGACCTTCCTTACTGGTGACAGATGACCTGTCCTGTCATTGTTGAGTTATTTTTGGTTCTAAATGACAAAAGGAATGATTATTTCTTTAAAGTGATTTTCTTAACAATACTTAAGTGTATTTACTGAACTGTAAACTAAAGTATGTATCGTACAAGTTAAACTTTTAATGAATAAGAAGGACTTTACAAAAAAAAAATTAATGAATTAGAAATTGTTGTTGGAACTAATGAGTAGTGACAATATGCTCTTATCAAAGAATATTGTTGTTACAGCCCTAGTTAGTAGAACTGTCAAGAATATTCTGTAATAAAAGCATACTTTTACACCCCTATTAATAAATAAAGAGTTTAAAAAAATGGTAAAATCACATAATGGTCATGTAACGACAAGAATATTCTTTAATAAAAGCATAATTGGCCTAGTGGGTAGACAGTCAGACTTTGGAATTGTAGTAAGTGAGTTCAAATCCTAGTTGTTCAATTAGCGTTCATAATTGGACTAATACCTTTGGGAAAGGTATGAATCCCAATCTTCCCTCCAGCTATGGACTAAATAGTGCAACTTGTGTTATTAAAAAAAAAAACTATGTGTATAAAAAAAAAATC